>JAJKFL010000427.1:8623255-8695755 GCA_021186555.1 Reticulitermes speratus | reverse complement strand
GAAGGGCTCTGCTTCGTGCAGTTCGTAATTATGTAGCGGCATTTCATGCTGGGAAAGACGAAGTAAACCTTCAATACTGCTGCTGTTGAAAGCAGGTTGACACGTCGCTGTACGTCATAACTTAATATTAGTCAGCGATGCAATATATTGCTCATGTGGGGCTAGATACCGCACAGCAGAGACACTCAATCTAATACAGGATCATACTGACGCCCCTCGTTAATGGTTCTTATTGAGTTTCATAAGGTGTTCCAGATGTGTGAGGAACGCGTCTTTGTTTCCGCCATGCGGTGAATTCCCCTCTTCTTGTTGACTTACGATATGTAAGGGTTTTTTTTTTGTAATTAAATAGGTTAATTGCTGAGTACTTTTTTTTTTAGTCGTCGTCTTCTACCTACTCCGGTTTTCCCGTTTCAGTGTCGAGGTTTGTAATTCCTTTTGATCACACTGAGAGACACACCACAGTCGGTAGGACTCCTCTGGACGAGGGATCGGCTCGTCGCAGAGGCCTCTACCTGACAACAACACATAACACTCACAAGAGACAAACATTCATGCCCCCGGTGGGATTTTTTTTTGTCTGTCCGGGGTATTTCCCCTTTGATCCATTTTTGTACTGTCTAAATCCTTTCGTCCTTCATGTCACTTTACGTTCCATGCTACCGTCCTTAGAACAAACACACCACAAACATCCATGCCCCGGTGGGATTTTTTTTTTTTTACTAATTCCTGGGTTTTCCCCTTTGATCCATTTTTGTTCTGTATTAATCCTTTTTTCGTCCTTTCGTGTCTCTTACGGTCCACAACCGTCTTTTTACAACACAACACAAACATCCATGCCCCGGTGGGATTCGAACCCACGATCCTAGCAAGCGAGCGGCCGAAGACCCACGCCTTAGACCGCACGGCCACTGGGATCGGCTAAGAGTTTCTTTTTGTAATTAAATAGGTTACTTGCTGAGTACTATATACAGTTATTCTTATTTATGCGCCCGTTAAAATGCCAGCGGTATTTTACTCGTAACGACTTTCTGTAGTATCAACATTTTGCGGTGTGTCTGTAAATTATATATTTCTTCCGCCGCTTCGGACGAGTGGTACCGTGATAAGTTTTTAAATCGCTGTAGTAGTGTTACTTGTAATATTGTTGTACTTGCTGTGCACATGCGACACTTAAGTACTTCAGTATTACGTGTGGAAGAGTAGGCGGAGTTCTAATTTAATGGAATTCATACCGTTTTGTCTTCAAAGCAATCAGAACAACTTCACACTGTCAGTCCAACACAACTATAAACCTATTCTTAGAAAAACGCTACATGTTTCGGATTAAATAATACATAATCAGGATAAGTACAGATTTAAATTTCAGGTAAAATGCAACTCATATTAGTGCATTATAATTTTTGTTTAAGTCTTTTGTGGAATCACGCATCACAATATTAGTATTACAATTTTATAATTTTCAAATATTTTCAATTTTAAAATTTATAAAAATAAAAATTTTCCCGGTAATTAGCAGTACTGGAATAATCTCCTTGCACTACCAGTTGTCTCTTTGTTTATTATATGTAGCGGCTCTTTACAAATAAATTTCCTCGACAATAATTTAGCAGTAATTGTATTGCTCTTCCCTCTATCAACTGTTCTGGCCTGTAAAGGTTTTCATAGGCAGGGGTTCATCGGGATGTCAAAAATTATTTGAGGGGTTCCTCCGTGTAAGTAAGGCTGTGAAACACTGTATTAAACTATTGCGTTGGAATATGCGTCCGATGTTTGTAAGTTTCCATTTCGTCTTCACAGTTATTTGTTTAAGTCTATGAAAGGTGCAGGTGACAGTGTGTGTATTAAACGAGCAAGTGATGGTGCTTTTATTGTGTCAGGTGTGTGTTTGTGTGTTTGTGTCGAGTAGACAGCGGATGCTGTTTAATAATTTACGTGTCCCGCATGTCACTCTACAAATAGGCGTCATAAAAGCATCACTTAGTGTCGCCTACGTAACGACGTGTTTCCTGTTATGGTGACGTCATGTTCAGAATGGAATGCTGAGTTGAATATTGCTGATGTCTGAGGGCCACTAGATGCTGCTGAGTAGACAGACACCATTACGTAGGCGTGATCGTGGGGTGGTTGAGCCCAGGGCTGGTCAGGACGCGGTGGCAAAGTGAAAAACTCCTGACTTTACTGGGTACTGAACCCTGGTACACCGGTCCTTAGCCAGTTTTTTTTTGGGGGGGGGGGTGTGAAGGGCCCCGCAGCAGATGCTACGGACACACCGCAGCGTTAAGGCTTATTGTGCAACCCTGTGATGAAGATGATTAGTTTTTTTTTCGTTTTTTCCTTGTAATGGAGCACAGGTGGAATGAAATTGACATGGGGAAAGCCGAAGTACTCGGGGGGGGGGGGGGGGAAACCTGTCCCAGTGTCACTTTGTACACCATAAATCCCACATGGATTGGTCCGTAATCGAACCCGGATCTCCGCGGTGAGAGGCCGGCGACTAACCGCCTGAGCCATGGCACGGCCGGTTCTTAGCCAGTTGCTGTATTAACTGTAGATTTGTCTGTCTTCATGTAATGAAAATTATATTTACGAACGCACTCATTCAGGATGTGAGTAGTCGGTGTCTTTCGTACCTTTCAAATAGCGGATGGTCACTGCGTACCGGTACCCGGTAGGACTGTATGTGTCACTGCGTACCGGTACCCGGTAGGACTGTATGTGTCACTGCGTACCAGTACCCGGTAGGACTGTATGTGTCACTGCGTACCAGTACCCGGTAGGACTGTATGTGTCACTGCGTACCGGTACCCGGTAGGACTGTATGTGTCACTGCGTACCGGTACCCGGTAGGACTGTATGTTGATGAGTTGAAGTGCAGCGCGTCACAAACATGGCATATGTTTAGGGGTTCCATTTTGTAAAAAAGCCAAAAACCGGGACACTCGATAACATTTAGGTGGCGTGGTGGTGGGTAGAAGACGGAACTTGTAACCTGTCACGCAATGAAGAAAGCACAGTAATTTGTTAATATTATTACAGCTTGATGGTGCAGATAAAATTGTTATATACAGACACAAAAATTGAAATAATAATAATAATAATAATAATAATAATAATAATAATAATAATAATAATAATAATGCTTGAACTCAGACCCTCATTTTACTTACTGACTTTTCTCTACCCATTCGTTCCTCATCCTTCGCAGTCTCGGTCCACACTCTATAATCACTGATCTTCACATCTTCTCTCCATCTCCTATTCCTTCATGTCATTGGCTGGTTGCTGGCTGTCCCACTGCTATGGAAGTTTTCTCCCACCGTGGGAAAATCAGAATGTTTTGTTCGCATTGTCAAAAGTGTATTATTTTTTTTGACTTGGAGAAACCCCGGGACATTTGGCGTCCCGAACCGAATTTTGCGGGACATCGGAAAAAGAGATCTTTTAAAACCCATAAACCGAGACTGTCCCTGGAAAAACGGGACTAATGGGATGCCTACACATGTCAGAACAGAATAGGGGTATATAATATCAAATTTATATAAGTAACGTTTAGTTTTAATGAAAATTTTAGGTTTCTTGTATTTTTAAACATGTTATAAAATTAACGGGTTATTTGTTTTAATACTTCATGGACTGGCAAAAGAAGGTTGATGGACCGGCAGCATTCAGCGGCCCACAGTTTAACAAACTGCGTAGTGACGCGTATCTGCATTGGTGAACGTGCGCAAGTGAATGGAACACGTTAATTGATGAAAGGCCGTTTATTGTATGGCCTGTGTGAGTATCGGCATTGCCACCGTGAAACGTAACTAATGACGTGTGTGTTGAAAGTCACGTATTTAGTGCATTAGGCGGCTGTGCCATAAAGGCCGAGCAGTTTCAGTTTGTCTTCATGCAGCGATGTTATTGGCCGTTTGGTGTGTTTGTGAGTTTCAGCAGCGTTAACACTTCCCACGTTTTATGGTCACCCAGTCCTGTAATCTACAGTTTGCAGGTTGAAAACTTAACTTTACCTTTTACTGTGCATGTGTACGTACTAATACAGAGATTTTGTGTATTTTTTTTTGTTTAGTTAGCGAGGGTTTCGTTGGCTTAGACTGTAGCGTCGAATGTACCATTCGAGTGTAATGACTTGGAAGGGATATGGAAGGAAACGGGTTTGGCCGAAGTTCAGGTAATATCTGGTCATTGTTAAATCACCAACTGAATGCACTATTTATTTAAAAAAAACACTATATGGTTCCTTAAAATATTTTTGTAAACACCCTACATATGTTTCGGCTTCCTCATGAAGCCATCCTCAGGGGTGTCAGAGGAAGCCGAAACGAATGGTCTGTTTACAAAAATATTTTAAGGAACCATATAGTGTTTTTTTAAAATAAATAGTGCATTCAGTTGGTGATTTAACAATAATTGTGAAAAATGCACGGTGATTATAGAATAAAGTAATATCTGGTCGTTTGCCTTGAGGGACTGAGGAATACGACGAAACATCGCAGGATAACCTATATTTGTGCTCGGGTTTTGAACGCGAGACCCCCCCCCCCCCCTTCCGAACACGAAGCATGAGTGATAGCCACTTGACCACGTTATTTGGTCTTATGGGATGAATCTTTGGGACTATAGAAACTCTGATGACGAGTTGTTAATTACGAAAGAGATCGTCTGCCTTCTGACATTGTTGTACTAGTCATTTAAATCGCGTCTTGTGTTTTGTATGGGTGTGAAACTTGGTCTCTTTCACACTGAGGGAGGAACATAGGCTGAAAGTGTTTGAGATAGGGTGCTGAGGAAGATATTCGGGCCTAAGGGGGACGGGGTGACAGGGGCGTGGAGGAGACTCCATAGTAAGGAGCTTAATGATCTGTACTCCTCGCGAAATATTATTTTGGAGATCAAATGAAGAAAGACGAGATGGCGGGGCATGTGGCATGTATGGGGAAGATGACGGATGAATATAGTGTTTCGATGGGGAATCCTGTGGGAAAGATACCACTTAGAAGACATAGGCGTATAGAGGATAATATTAAAATGAATCTTCAATTAATAGGATGGGGGAGGACAGGATGCGTTTATTAAAATATGTGTATTCAAAATTGTAATTTGAAGTACATCGTTTTGCCCTTGTTTTTATGTGTCAGTCTGCATCTGACAGGCGAGGAAGCTCTTTTCTTGTTATGTTGTTGGCCCGCCTGTCGTTAGTTAGTCAAAACTGTGTGGCCTAATGAGAGGCACGTAGCGATTTAGAGCAGGTGTGTTGGACACACGTTGTCACCTCATTTTGTTGTCCGACTTTTGTGTAAAAGTAACATCAGTGCCTACCTTACAACCAGCAGACAGTAATGACTACGAACTGTACTGTTTATACCGCGTAATACTGTATTGAACACTGCACCTGCAGGAACTTCCATTGCTTATTTTTTTCCTTTACGTGTGTTCGTATCACATTAGCCACTTTTTTTTAAATTTCTTGCTTCCATGTGGTGCTGGTATTCAGCTTTACGTACTTGAAATTTTGTATGGCGGTGCGACTTCTTGAGAAATATGTAACTTTGTTCCTGTAATCATTGTGTGAAAAACCAACATGGCCGCCACGCTGAATCGATTACTATTTTTTACGTTGTGTGAAGTGTATGAAGTTTGTTACGTGTTTCGTACACACACTGATGAAATTCTTGCTGAAAATACAACGGGTGATTCAACAGTCGACGTCTCTACGTACGTTTTCGACAGATAGCCGTTCCTTGATGCACTCATATAAATTATAGCTGCTGACGGACACGTTTAAATTACGATTAAATTACGTCACCTAACGTTTTCGGCAAAGATAGATACCGCAGTACGACTGAAGCAAGGTACCTGCTATTGCCGTATATTACTGCTATCATCTCGTTCTATTTAACCGTTATAGCTGATCCGTACTGCTGTATAAATACAGTCGAGCCCGGTTATAACGACATCGGTTTATGCGACACCTCGTCTATAGCGTCAGATATTCTGTGGTACCAATTAATTCCTCATTGTTAACCATAACATTATACTCCTCGGTTATAACGACACTCGTTTATAACGACGCAAAATGTTCAATCCCTTTGATGACTTTGTAACCGAGTTCGACTGTACATCATAGCTATAACCTAAGGCAGGAGTGCACAAATCCCGGTCGCGGGGTCTTCAGGGCGACCAAATTTTGTACGGGGGCGCCTAATACTCGTATATTTGGGCCCTCAGTTTCGTACTTGCTTTATATCACCCTTCTGGCGCCTAGAATTTTGACGTTGTTCCTAGATTTTTTCAAAATGTCTGTACCCCTTCCGTGAATTCTCATTCGCTGTATGTATGCTAATTATGTATCGTGTGATTGAGCAAAGAAGCCTTATCAGCCCCTGCTGTATTTAAAATTCGCATAGGCAATGATGAGTTAAAGATCCCATTATTATTTCACTGCCCTGAAATTAGTGATTGAGTGTGTCACGAAGGGCTGCACGTCGATGTTTTATGGCGTTCACAGTTCATCACGTGCCCATCCGTCTGTATGGGCAGTACAAAGGACTTGTGCGTTTTACTATCTTTCTAAATGACTTCCAACGCGTGAAAAATGTCAAGGTTCACGTTTCTTTCCCTTTGAGCATAGCGAGTGTTGTGCGTGATCAGGCGCGCACAGTAACGTTTTCCAGGCTTTGGAACTGTTGCACAAAGGTAACGTGGCCGCGCGGTCTAAGGCGTGGGTCTGCAGCCGCTCGATTGCTGGGATTGTGGGTTCGAAACTGCCGATCCCAGTGGCCGCGCGGTCTAAGGCGTGGGTCTGCAGCCGCTCGATTGCTGGGATTGTGGGTTCGAAACTGCCGATCCCAGTGGCCGTGCGGTCTAAGGCGTAGGTCTGCGGCCGCTCGATTGCTGGGATCGTGGGTTCGACGCCGATCCCAGTGGCCGTGCGGTCTAAGGCGTGGGTCTTCGGCCGCTCGCTTGCTGGGATCGTGGGTTTGAATCCCACCGGGGGCATGGATGTTTGTGTTGTGTTTGTTGTAAGGACGGTAATATGGAACGTAAAAGTGACATGAAGGACGAAAGGATTTAAACAGTACAAAAATGGATCAAAGGGAAAAAACCCCGGACAGGCAAAAAAAAAAAAAAAATATATCCCGCCGGGGGCATGGATGTCTGTCTGATGTGAGTGTTGTGTGTTGTCAGGTAGAGGTCTCTGCGACGGGCTGGTCCCTCGTCCAGTGGAGTCCTACCGAGTGTGGTGTGTGTAAAGAGTGTGTGATCGTGAAGCCTCGAAAAAATGAGGCGGCCTAGGCCCCCGAGGGGCTGTCGAGCCATTGGGGAAAAAAATGTTTATATTGTGACCTCTCAGTGCAGATGAATCATGTGAGGGGAAGTGTGCGAATAAGGTATCGTAAACCTTAACCGACTAACTTGATCGAGCAGTGTCCTTTTTTCTTGCGAAGCTGATAGTTCGTCATCTAGTCACGAAATTGCTTGCAGTTTATGGTACCCGATGGTTCATTACCGTGTTCACAACAGTCCGTCACTTGCGGTTGTCCTAAACCAAATTAATTTATTCCACGTCTTGCCATCCTGTTCCTTTAATATGCATTATAATCTCCCATCTACGCCTAGGTCTTTCGTTGCTCTCTTTTCTTCAGGTTTCCCTACCCCACACCCTGTATGCAGTTCGCTTCTCCCCCATACGTTCCACGTGCTCCGTCCATCTTGTACATGATTTGATTATCCGTATCGTATTTGGAGTACAAATTGTGAAATCTTCATTATGCTGTTTTCTCCAGTATCTTCCTTTCTTCCTTCCTTTGTAAACCTTAGTGTTTCAAATACATTTGGGTTTCTGGAAGGTTCTTGGTTTAATTACCAATTTAACAAATATTTATTTGGTACAGTGATTCTTAAATGCCATTAATTTACAATTTCGTAGGGCTGGATGTGTAGATGTAACGGACATGCCTTCTAGCAAATAGTATTTACACTAACAGAAGTGAACTGTATGGACCGTTGTCTTTATGGGGCAGAGTCCTTCTAGAGAAACTGATGGTCGCTTAGCTGATAGAGGAATTCCCCACCCTTTCTGGAAACTGGATCTTCATTGTCGTGTTCACCAGATTCCCCGACTGTCCCTAACCTGAGCCACATGAATTCATTCCACATAATGAAACTGTGCTCATTTCATATCCATTTTAATATGAACACCCGACGTGCGTATACGTTTCAGGTGGATTCTTCCCTTAAAGACTTCCTACCCAAAATTTTGTATGCTTTTCTTCTTTCGCCATGTGTGTTGTGTATCTTGTATGTCTTATCGATCTTGATTGAATCTCTTAATAGTATTAGGTGAAGGCTACAAATTACGATTTTTTTTTCACATTTCTATTCCCCCCCCCGGGCGGGTGGGGGGTAAAAGATTCTGAAATGTGTAGAGTACTGTAATGCTCTGTGATGGTATACTGAGGCAACAGAAAGATGCGAATGACGGCTTTCAAGGATTCCTCGTTTCTATCTACAGTTGCATTTCCCTGTAACCTGTGTCAACCAGCTCAAAGAGCTCGTCACTTGCGTAGGTTATCGCTATCAACATTTGTATGAGCATAATGTGTTGTGACTGGAGGGGAATACAGGGAAGTACTTTGCTAGCTCGATGACCATGTGCAGAGGGTTGATGCAAGGGATTTATTTCTGTGACTTCGGTATAGTGTAGGCCTACTGTCTTGTGGCGTAATGATATTAGAATTAGAGTAAAGTTTGTGTCATCCAACTTTTCACATTGTTTTTGCATATAAGGCAATACGGGTCAACCCTAATTTGTAATTTACTAAGAATTATGTCTCATATAACTTTTTTGTATTTTTTAGCTTATAAGTCAGTGTGGGTAAAATATGATTTATTCATTTCTATGGAAAATGTGGCGAAAAATAATTGCATGTTGATTTGAGTTTTTTTTCGCACAGTAAATTCTATTTATAGGATTTTATCTCGTATATAATAATACAAGTAAAGTAGCAGGCAATCTGCAAGATTTAGGTCGTTGTTTGTGAAGATTCAAGTCTTCTGGGAGACTTCTTGGACTATTTGCAACCTGATGTTCGAGGAACTAAGCTTTTTCGAAACGTCGGTGACTGCCAGTTGACATGGCGTTATGTCCCAGACGACTTTAATCGGCATTATACAGAACTTTTCCGCTAGTTTAACGTATTTGTAAAGTCCTACACGTTCAAGTGGCATCGCTTTGTGGCATGTTGCCCTGTATGTGCATTACTTACTGTGGTGAATGACGTTTTGAATCATTCTGTAGTGACGTCGCTGTATCTGAAAGAAGCCTCGTCCTTCGTTTCCATGGAACCAGTAATTTGTTTTCATGTGAATGCATCCTATGTTTGAAATTATCATGCTTTGATGGCTTTTTCCTTTATGACATTATTTGTGTTGCATACACTCTTTGTCTCAGCATCTAATTTGTCTTGTACTTTAGTTTCGGTAGTGCTTGATATTATACTGCGCAGTGCTGTGAGTCTTACTCTTTTGGGATGAATTTTCTATATAGCAAAATCTGGGGACTTTGTTTGTACAGGATGGATGTAATGTTGAAGATTAGAGCTGTAATATGGTAGCTGGAATTTTAGAAAATGTATGCCTGTGTCTGTAATCATAAATTTATTCCCTAGAATTCAGTAGCATTAACTTTTAATATATTTTTTAGAATTGAAATATGCGTTTTACTTGTAAGGCATCTTCGGTTATTTTTCTGTTATAATAAATAGTGTTTTGCATGGCAACGACTCCTTACACGAGCTTTAACCGAATTGAAACTGTATATAGAAGCTTAAGACTACCTAATGAAGAAAAATTATAGCTGTATTGTGAAACAAAAAGTTTGCTAAGAGCATCTGTGATTAAGAATATTCGTACGTAAAATTTGTTAGTAATTAAAATTGCTTCTGTTTGTGTTGTGTGTAAAGGAAATTGCAGTATATTTGTGAATAATAGGATTTCTGTAATTCTGGAAACTCCACTTCTGTACTGCAGAAACATCCCCTTGTAAATATTTTCACTCTTATGTAGACGTTATTACTTGTTACAATTTTAGATTGTTTGCAAGGGATAGAAAATTCTAATGAAGAATACTACATACATATACATGTATATATGATACACCGTGATGCCTCTGTGATTAATGTGCTGTGTAGATGTAGATGTAGATGTAAGTGATGTAGATGTAGATGTGAACTCTGTTGTCCTCTTAAATGTATTCATTTTGAACTGTGTATCAACAGTGTAGTTGTATGCAATAATATACCATTAGAATACACGAATAAGCATCTATCCTTTATTCACATATAAATTTCCGACATGTTTCGGCCCTACGACCATCGTCAGGGAACTCAGAATTAGCTGATACTTAAGAGAGGAATTGTCAAATTTGTAACAAGTAAATTACAATTAGAACAATTTCATCAGGAACACCCACTTTTATGAAACATCGAAATATTTATATGTAATATATTAACCATAAAACATATTTATACGTGAATATTTTAACTTGATTCATATTATTAGCTGTGTTTGATATATTTGTTATAAGTGTAATTCACTTGTGAACACCTTCAGTATTCTTCCCTTACTGGTAAGCTAATTGTGATTCCTTTGATGATGCTGTAAAGACATATCAGAAATAGGTAGGTAAGTACTAGATATACGTGTATTTGAATATTATGATGGTATGTTATTAAATACATATATATATATGTATTATTCTATTTTCACCGTGCATTTTTCGAGTATAGACAATGTTTTTCACCAACTAAATGCACTTGTTATAAAAATACTAAAATATTCTAAAACTGTTTGATAAAAAGCCCCGACATGTTTCGGCTCGTTAATGATTAATGCTCTACAGAGGATTAACATATGTACGTGTTTTGAGAACAGACAGTTGTGACTCCCTGAGGATGGCTCATTAACGAGCCGAAACATGTCGGGGCTTTTTATCAAACAGTTTTAGAATATTTTAGTGTTTTTATAACAAGTGCATTTAGTTGGTGAAAAACTTGTCTATACATATATATATTGCTCTGTTTATTATTTGTTACTGTGCGTAGTCATAAATTTTCTTTCAGATAGTTGTGATGAAGTTGCTTCTTTGTGTTGTTGTTTGCTAGTAGTCAAATGGTCTGTCAGACACGTAGTCACAATTTGCTGCTACTTAACGGAGCCATTTGATCAGCGTTAGTGTTTCACATACACTTCAATTTTACGAGAAGGAAGCGATTACGTTTCTAAACTAAATTTAGAACGAAGAGACATCGTTTCATAAATTTCAAAGATTATCTACTTATTTTTGTTTAGGTATCTAGCACAGTCACTTCAGAATTATTGAAGACTATTATGATTCGTTAGAAATACGTATCTTTAATTTGCTGAGCTGACTGTAAACGCCTGAAGCATTCATATTCTCTCTACTTCGTTGCACGAGGCCTTTCTGCGAAACTGCATTACTGGGGATGCCCGCTAATGGATGAGTCCCACCACATTGTATGCCCCTGATCGTGTCCGTTGTGCGCGGCAGATCTCACGTGGGCTTTATCGCTTAGGAGGATTGCAGCCTTCGGCACTTACAGGCCTTTTTCCCCTGAAGTTCGTCGTACCTTATTTTATAGAATGGTGTCGAACCCGTGACCTCAAACATCTAATTGGGCCTCTCACCTCCTGAAAATATTCTCGACGCACGACAGAGCTCTTGTCTTGACATTTAGCAATTTGTCGTCTAATATTATCTTTAAATTCTTACGAAGAATGTGGATTGTTCTGTCTCCGCCGCCTCAAATGTACTCGTAACATACCAGTACGCAATGTATTGTCTAGTGTTTGTACGTTTCCCATCGCTGCTGCTATATGTATCCTTTAGTCAATACCTGTTAGCCTCTGTTTGTGCTCTTTTTAATGACAATCAGATCACCAATCGAAGGGGAACAAAAAATATCTCTCTCTGGTTTTGTATTTCCAGATTTTTAATTAGAAATAAGCCACGTCACGTTACCGAAATTGCATGGACTTGGTATATCAAATATCGTTATGCAACATGTGTATCCTTAGGCAAAATAATGCCATTGAAATTGTTAGTGCTTTTACATTCATTGGCACGATCGTTCTGGAAGATCGATATGAATGACATCGTTCATTGAATTAATATTGAATATGTAGGCTGTTGCATGAACTTTTGTAGGGTCTGTGGCTAGAGGAGGTGGGAAAGCGAAGTTATTCCTGCGTTGGAATTACAGTTACGAGGTTAGACATAAATGGTGCAGGTAAAACCCATGTTCTGGAATAGGGTCTGGATCTTCATCAGACTTCTCCATCCAGAATCAGAGATTCCGTGAATCGTGTCTGTTTCTTTGAGTACGACAGCTTGGGGAAAGTAAATATAATGGTGACTGAATGGGTTTGAGATGTCAGGATGGGGGGCTGGATCAAACGTGCTACATTACCTTACATACACTGGTATCGGGTAGTCCTGTTGCACCTAATTACATCGCTAGGGCAATCAGTAGTGTAAACATTGCAAGATATAGACAATGTTTTTCACCAACTAAATGCACTTGTTATAAAAACACTAAAATATTCTAAAACTGTTTGATAAAAAGCCCCGACATGTTTCGGCTCACCAATGAGCCATCCTCAGGGGGTCACAACTGACTGTTCTCAAAACACGTACATATGTTAATCCTCTGTAGAGGTATATGGTCAACGTCTTATCTCACCAATCTTACTTTATCACTTCGCAAGCCGATATGTTTTTTTTAAAACACTCCCTATAGATTATGCACTATATTATTGCGTCACTTACACAGTCACTATTGTTTGTAGTGTACATTGGTTGCTGTGGAAACGTAGATATTTTTATATATGGTCACCTGTTTTCACTTATGTCTGTGTTGACATTGTTCGTCCTTTTTGAATTCTGAAGTTGCTACGTAGATTCCTGGGCGTCATGTTGAATGTGAGGAAAATATGCTGATGTTTATGAGCGCATGTTCACCAGAGGAGCCTGGTGTTGTAGTACATGTCGGGACTTTTTATCAAACAGTTTTAGAATATTTTAGTGTTTTTATAACAAGTGCATTTAGTTGATGAGAAACATTGTCTATACTCGAAAAATGCACGGTGAAAATAGAATAAAGTTTGTTATTGCAAGATAGTTTGTGTAAGGGCTAAGAAGGGGCATTTGTAAGACAGAAACTGACTTCGGCGATTACGTCAGCCTGTCATGTTCCAGACTGAAGAAATTAGACATTTTAGGTTGAAATTTGAAATCTGTGGTTTCCTTGTAATATGACTTACGTAGTTGAAATATCTGTGTGCTGTTAGATAATTTCTCATGTGTTATTACATTGTACGCTATATTTGTAAATTTTGTGTTCCGCTTTTTTTTACTTAGCCGTTAGTTACGTTTCTCTGGAATGTTTTGAACTCTTAATTCTGTTTTTGGTTGTTATTTTGCTTCTGCATGCATTTTTTCTTCTCTTTTTCTCTGTGTATGTCACCGTTGTGATTGGCTGCCTGCCACTACTACTACTACCACTACTACCAACATTACTACTCAAATACTACCATCTCGATGCCACTGATCATCATCTTCATTGCGTCCGTCGCAACGCGCAGTGGTGACCTCGTTCTATGTTACAGTCAAGTACCTTCGGGAAGTGACGCCGTACTTCCGGAAGGCGAGTATCATCTCTGAAGTGGGGTGGGAACTCCAGAGGGGGTTCTTGTCCGGAGCTCCTCCCAGCCCACACTCGCCCCAGCGTGCTGACACACGGTACCTCCCCCTGCAGCTCTGCTACCTCGTGAGAAATTACCGACACCCAGACCCAGGTACGTTTTGGAAGTTATATTGTATAATGGGCGGAAGGGAGAGGAGCTAATGTGCAATACAGACACTCCCCGACGTACGAAATTCGAAGTTACGCAATTTCAGACTTACGCAATTTTAAAAGAAGTTGAAGATTGAAGTAGTAACAGTTTCTAAACGCGCACCGAATTTTTTCGTTGCGGGAATGAAAGCGCAATGAGAAGAAGGTGGCGGTAGAATACTGCTGGGCGATAACACTGACAGCGGGGCGGCCGTGCTGTGGCCGATTAGGTTGCAGTGTGTTGGGGTTTGGATTTCAACCGGACTTCCTTATTTATACGTATACACTTGACCGTATGAATACTGGATTTCGATCTGGGCAAAATTCGACTTGTGCCGGAGCTTCCGGAACGTAACTATTGCAGAAGTCAGGGAGTGTCTGTTGTGGTTGTCATGATGGTCATAATGCGGAGTGCTGCTGGCACAGCAGAACTTCACGAATTGTTTTTATTTCCAGCTTTTCTGTAAACTGGTCGCCCGGCCGACCTACTGCCCGGGATTTGTGCAGCCTTGCCTTTTACTATTTGTGTGTGGGTTGTTTAACGACGCTGTCAGTAGCTCAGACTGTGTCAGATTACAGGATTATTAATGATGAAATGGAAGGGGCGTTTAAGGTATCGGTCTTGGCATTTGCTCGGAGTGACCGACGAAGACGACAAACGCCTCAGTCAGGGTAGACAGTCTTGGGGTCTTAATTTGGTCCCGGATCCCCCACACCCACCCGGAAAACGACTCAGGATTACCAAACATTTGACAGCAACGACCGGTTACCGCAATACACACGGTTTCTTGCAACTGTCTGATCCGGCAAACATTTACATTTGTGTTGCGCGTTCAGTCGCCCAGAGTCTGTTTGATATCGCTGTAAACGAAACAAAGAAAACAAAACTTTTTCCTTTGTGGCTGTGTGACAATCCGTCCATTGCGGTATGAAGACAGTTTTTCACTGTTATTGCAGCTTATCGTTTTCCAGGAAGTTGCTTTTTTTTTTACTCTTGTTATTTTTGTTGTTGAAATAGTTGGGTGGTTGCGGTAGAGGTGGGCGTCAGTGATGTTCCTGTACGAGCGAGGTAGGTCGCCGTGCAGTGAAACCAAGTTCTTCGCGGGGATGGGGGGGGATGATCACTGCATGACTGCCAAATGCGCGTTGTGAAAAATTCTTTTGGAGGAAAAGTAAGGTTACGTGAACGCTGGCGCTTATATCCCGCTCCCCCCCCCCCCCCCATCGCTTTAAGTACATACATTTTTGGACATCAAACATTTACACAGTGCTTGGTTAGCTGATCCTACAAGTTGCCGCGGCGGTTGAGTGAGTAACCGCCCGCGTTTATCCGACTTTATTTCAATTTTCCGGCGTGCAGAAATAGCTTCCTCTTATGTTTACTCATCTTTTAAGGCGTATAGTCAAAACCGCGCTGGACAAAACCGTTTTGGGCGAAGTCTTATTGTATTTTGTATTTGGCCAGTGCACGGCTCATTCAAATTTTATTTTTAAAACAGTCTCAATCTACAACTTCCATAAAAGTTAATATTCCATTTTGGGATATTACGCTCTGTATAATGGTGTATGGCTATGGATGTTGGGGAGGATATTGCTGCCTCCAACTAGCAGCCAATGATGGAAATGGCAAGGTGGTAAATGGTGGGAGTAGCTGTGATAAGATGCGCTTGATAACACAGCAATAGGCTCGCCTTGAAAAATGACGTGACAGTTTTCACCAAGTTGCCTCAGCGCTAATGCGCCTACCTCACATCGGGCTGGTGTTCTTCACTGCACTTCTTATCATTACGTTTTTTCATTGTTTTTTTATCTTTTAGACGTGTATCGGTATATTACCTTCAAATAGGCCGCGACATCATATTTATGTACAGTAATTGCTTATTCCCGTAGGTTATCATGAACTGTGATTGTCTTCTAATTAGACGCTACTTGATCTTAATGACCCGAAGCTGAAACATCGTCATTAAAGTAAGTTGGAATTAATAAGAACTTCGATTTATTCCAACCAAATGCACTTATTTTATTTAAAGAACACTAAAATATTCTTTAAAGAATATTTTAGTGTTCTTTAAATAAATAAGTGCATTTGGTTGGTGTAAAACAGTATTAATGTTCAAAAATGCACGGTGATATTAAAATAAAGTTCGATTTATTCATTTTAAAAAGTAATTTTCAAGGTATGTTGTCCCTTTGAAGCCTAGTGGTTACTAAGCATACCGCTAGGTTTAGCACTAAGAACTCTACATTCTGCCCGCACAGTACATTTATGCGTTCCTTACGATTCCTACAGTAAATAGCGAGTGTTTCTCCAACCAACTGGGCTTTCTAACGGAAGCACACCTTGTTCTGTGTGACGTATGAACTGATCTGATAGAACTCGGATTGTATTAGTTTTTATTGATCTTTATAAAGTGTAAATGTTTGAATCGCGCTTGTGTGGACACGTCTGGACACTGTGTAGCTCAGAATTTCCTTCGCTAAGACAACACAAGGCTCCTCTGATTAATTAATGGGGTTTCTACTTTTGACATGCGACATTTGGGAGAAGATGGTGGGTGTCGACTGTTTATGTTGCATTAAAGTTCTGTGTTTGTAAGGTAAACAGTTCTGCATGTTTAACCCCAAAGAACTGCTAAGTACTGTTATAGCCTTCTAGAAAGTCTAGAGCCTGTGTGACTTTTCCAATAATGTATTCCGTAACGGTTATTATTCCACAGGCTTGTTTGGTTACAGTATTTGTAAAACGGAAGCTCTCAGGAGATTATCGAATTGTGTAATAGATTACACTAGAAAGGAGGAAAGCTTTGGGTAATGAAATACAAATATTAAGGCTTTCCGTTACGTCTGTATTGACCAACATTATGAGGTACTGTGTGCTTTCTTGTTTGCGAAAAAAAAGTTCTCGGAACTGCTCAGCGAGGAACTTTATAACCTATTCTGTGCGCCAAGTATAATTAGGATGATCAAGTGAAGGGGAATGATGTGAACGGGACATGTAGCACGCGTACGGGAGATGAGAATTCCATATAAAATTAGAGTCTGGAAAAATGAGGGAAGAAGAAACTTGAAGAGATTTGGCCTAGTTGGGAGGATAGTATTAAGATGGATCAGAGAGATGGTGTCGTAAAATGACGGGTATTTCTTGAACAGGTGAGTGACTGTCAGAGTCTCAGAAAGGGCCTGCTTTGTGATGTAACGCAACATTCATGTTAGACTACTGAGTGTGTAGATTTTGCTTTGGAGGTAACAGGGAATTATTTTGTTTTTCTCTGTGCCCTTGTGGTATTTCGCTCCACTATTTAAATTATATACGGTTCGTTCTCTTTGCCCTTGTTTCTCTGTTATTATCATTGCCACTGCTCTTTGAAGTTGATCATTTCATTTGAACTTATGTTTTCTCCTCCCCCCTCCATTCCATGACCTGTTGAGTAAACCTGCCAGATTGGTGTAGGTGGATATATATGTTTGGATTTAAGTGTACTCTGCTCCAGGTGGTATGGGTGGTGGAGGCTGTAGGCAGGTCATAATGTAGGCAGCTCGCTCCAACCCCGGCCACCCGCAGTTGGCTCGGCAGCATGCCCCTGGCTCTGCTGCAACCCAACTAACGCTCCGATATGGTGGTATGCATACCTCAGTGGAGTTTGCAACTGTTGCCGGCAGCTACCCACATATTCGCAGCGGTGTGGCTCGAATTATTAATGCAGTGATTGCTTGCAAGTGGCTTAATTTTGAACAGCCTAGTAATTCAGTCTGATTGTGGAATCTGTAGGACTAGCCAGCTGTTAGACTTCACGGCTTTATTCCTCGCTTTCTTGTTTAGCTCCATAAATTAACAATTTTGTGTCTGTTCTCACGGTCAGTACGGGCAGAGGTGTGTGAAGGCTGTACCTTAACGTGTAGAAGTCGAAGGAACATGAAGATGGCTTTCGCAGTGAGCACTGTTTTTGTTGAATAGACTACAAAAAATTGCTTGCTTCCGTTTTCGCTGTAGAACTCATGTTTAACTCTACAACCAACCCTGCCGCTTTGTAATTGGGAGGTCTGTGGTTCAAATCTCAACATATCCACTGAGTATCCTGTTTTCGTGGTTTTATTTAGTGAAAAACCAAGACCGACGGGTGTAAGAATCCTTGAATTTATTCCTCATTATTCTGTCCCGCTTTCCTTTTATTTTTTCCACGCCTAAAACTTGAAGTCCCTTTGCACGCTATGAAGGCATACGGGGGAGTGGAGGTGGAGCTCCACTCATTCATAACCTAGGGTATATATGTAAAAAAAAAGCAATCCCATTACAGGCCTGGACAGGCCCTTAGCGTTCCAGGAGGTTGAGGCTCCCAGATTTCTAGACAATCGGCACATGAAGGTGGTAAGGTTGTCAGCCCTACGCACCGGCCGCCTTTACCCCCCAGGAAATATTCCTGGTATTCATTTCTGTTAGAGGCTGAGTCGACCCCAGGGCCATAGTGCGGCCGAAACGATTATGTCAATGAAAAATTCCAATGACACCATCGGGAATCGAACCCGCGACTTTCCGGTTTGTAGCGTAGTATATATGTAGGCCAGCTTAACTTCCCGGCCACTTTACCCTCCGGGGTAAGAGCCCCCGTTGCCCATTAAATAAGGGACTGGGTGGGCCCCAGAACCGATCTGCAAACTGGACAAGACAAAAATCTGTTGCCCCAGCCGGGAGTCGAAACGCGATGACCAATAAATAATGCGCATAAATAGCATGTACATGTTCATACTGTGTACTGGTAAGTACATGGGACAGTATTTTATGTGCGTTCTGTATGTTATGCGATGGTAATTTGGCCGTTGCGGACAATTGGAGCGGTGCGGATAGATGCTGTTGGTTTGATACAGAAATATCTGGCGACCAGAGCTTTTGTCTGAACAGTGCCAATATTTGTCGATCCTTGACTGTACCATACTGTCGGTTACACTAACTGAAATTAACTGTTTCATTACACTTTCCGAATGCTTATTAGTTCCAGTACAAATACAATTCATTTTATCCCCGTAGGTTCCTTTTGTATTCCTTCTTTAAACTTTCTTTAATCGCTTTTATTCTGTACTCATTTCTTCCTTATTGTTATATTGAAGGAAAAAAACTACGCTGAAGTCTACTCCCACCAGATAGCGCGATTGTCCTTAGCCCCAGCGGAGTAGCGATCGTTTGTGACGGATAAATGGATAAAGTTGCTATGCAAACTTCTTCCTTCATAAGCTGTGAAGTTTCGACGGCAAATTGTTATTGGTTGCCTCTGCCTCTACTGAAACAATCGTTTTACTGTTATTTGTTTTCTTTTCCGCGAAGTGTTCCTCGTTTTAGAAGGAACAGCTGTGCATCTTCAAGTTCGTGGGAGACTAGCCATGCTGTGCTGCGCCGTACGATGCTCTGTTGGCAGTTGGCAGTCATACATATCTTTCAGCTATTGTACGAATTAGTAGCAGGGTGGGGTATGATCCTCGCTAAATATGTTCCAAGGTTGGTTCCTTTAATGCCATTTTAATAAGAAAGCGCTGAAACTTTTGACAAGTGCTATTGACACAGGAACATTTAGCAGTGATCTGACACATTGGGCTGGAAGTCGAGGTTCGAATTTTGGTTAAACGTTTGAAGTCAAGTAATGGCCCGGAATTCAGTTAACCGGTTAGTAAAATGTAGCCTAAAATACGTTGTAAATTCCTTTGTTACTGAATTTGAAAAAAAAATGAGTGGAGCCATGCCTCAACTCCCAAATATGCCATTATGGCGCGAACAGGGTCAACTTTACGCAGAATGATACGTGGCAGATGCGCGAATTTGTGACGCATGAGCATCACTAGCGCCACTTCCTTTTAGGTTATGAAATGTTGTCAGTTAATATATTTCGGACAGATGTGGAACTTTTGTTAAGACTGTAATGTTATTGTAGAATGTAAGATAGTAGCATGACGGCTGTGTGATTCTGTCTGATGTCGATAGGTAATTGCTCATTGGAGCTAGGCGTAAGAAATGTGGTACGCAGGTGGGCCGTACACATGCCTGCGTGTTACACGAAGGACGTCCAGCAAGGTACTCTAGGTCATAAAAATTAAATGGGAAGTCATTACGAAGTTAAATGTAGCTCATTTATTTTACTGAAGTACCATTATTTGTCAACGTAATCCCGGAACATAGTCGTGTCTTTGTTGCGTCTTGTCACGAGTTTAAAAACTCCGTCGCGGTAGAAATCGGACTGTTAGCATTCGTATCCATTTACGAACATCGAGTGACACTTCTGCTTATTGTGGAATGTGTCGAGATGTTCGGGGGTTATGTTGACACATAATTATACTTCGTTGGAATAATTGGACTGCATTTAACGGTGTAATGAGTTGTCACTTAATTTTTTAGGGTCTTTCGCAAAATTGCATAAAGAGACTATTAGCTTCGTCATGTCTGTCCGTCCGTCAGTCCGTTCGCATGGAACAACTCGGCTCCCACTGGACGGGTTTTCATGAAATTTGGTGTTTGAATATGCTTCGAAAATCTGTTGAGAAAAGTCAAGTTTCATTAAAATCTGACAAGAATAACGGGTACTTTACATGAAGACCTATGTACATTTATGATAATATCTCGCTGAATTCTTCTTAGAATGAGAAATGTTTCAGACAAAAGTTGTAGAGAAAGTCAGAACACACATTTTGTGTTCAATAACTTTTCTTTAAAAAATCGTGCCGTTTGTTAGATAATATGGTAAAATACAGTAAAGCCGGACAGGCCACAGATGACAATATAATACGGCGCATGCGCTTTGCATGCTGAATAGCTAAGGTAAGAATACAGGCACACACTCAGAATATGTGATACTTATTACTTTCCGACGGCAACAATGATTACGCGAACGCGCCTCAATGTTACGTTGTACGTACATTGCTGTCTTGTGATGGTCTAGAGCAGTACTTCTCCAACTGTCGCGAGCAGTTGCTAGGCGTGTCGAGAGAAAATTAACCATGCACAACGCTAAATACGTAATCCAAGTTTCTTCAGATACAATTCTTAAATCAGAATTTCAAGAGTTGTCTGTTGATTCTTGTTGGATTCCTGTGAAAAGTGAGTACCCCGAAATCATAAGTAAGCCTTTGGCTATCTTGCTTCCCTTCTACACTTTATACCTGTGTGAGGTAGCGTT
This sequence comes from Reticulitermes speratus, assembly GCA_021186555.1. Lineage (NCBI taxonomy): Eukaryota > Metazoa > Arthropoda > Insecta > Blattodea > Rhinotermitidae > Reticulitermes > Reticulitermes speratus. The sequence goes on along the minus strand of JAJKFL010000427.1, from coordinate 8,674,676 downwards.
TTCAACATTGAAAACACAGAATTGGTCGACACGTCGTGATGTTAGGGAGATGCGCGCGTCTGAGTCTGTCTGCCTTTCGTCCGCATACTGAAGTGTGTGTAAATTATACCAGCCCAATATCTCCCATTGATTAAATTCACTCGAATTATATCTACTAGTCATATTAATTCATATGTAATTCATATATGTAAACTGTATGTGTGACAATTTTTAATAATATAAGTCGTTGACTTACTCGTATTTATTTGTATGTAATTAACAATTTTGGTATTCCCCTGAAAGTGCATCGCGTATGTGGACGTAAGTTTTCAAGTGTGTGGCGGCAGAAAAAAAATATTGGGATTCTGTGGATGCTAGACAACCCTACGTAATGAAAATCCTTCGTATATACGAAATGTTGTATGCGTTCAATTATAAACGTTGAGATGATGCGAAACTGGGAGTTTATATCAGAGAACGTTAAACGTGTATGTGGTTCTACATTTAAGTAATGATATGTTCACAGAATTAAGTGAAGTACCGATAGGCTATATTGGACTTGAATCTGCGCAGTAGGAGAGCAGACTGTGTGAGCTTTGCTGGGAACTTCTTATGAAGCGTATATTAGAATCTCCTGGCATATGACGCCGTGTGGATTGGTAAATATTTCTCGTCCAGTTTTTTAAAAGCATTATTACCTTCTGACATTCAGATATTGTCCTCAGCATCCTGTTCTCGAAAACCTTCATTCGAGTTCCTCCCATAGCTCAGGCAATCACCAAGCCCTTTTTCGATTTCAGCTCAGTGCGTGTGGGATTTATGGCTCACAAAGTGACACTTGGACAGGTTTTTTTTCCCCCCAAGCATTCCGGTTCCCCTGTATCATTCAACCATTGCGCTCTTGAAACGGCAGTTTGTCGTAACCCACATAATTCGTCAAACTGAGATTCCCGCGTTACTAGACAGTTGGGCTACAAACACACCTTCTGTCAAAATGTTGTGTCCACAAAAAACTATTTGTCCTTATACAGCCGGTGCGTAGGCTGACATACCTTACCACCTTCATGTGCCGATTGTCTACAAATCTGGTAGCCTCAACCTCCTGGAACCCTAAGGGCTTGTCCAGGCCTGTAATGGGATTGCGTTACCTTTACCTTTACCTTTACCTTGTACTATCGATACTATAATCTTAGCAGTTGACGCGATATCGTTAACGCGAAAGGCCACGTTTACACCCACACAAAACTGCAAGTAGCCCTCTGTTGTTTGTGTTTTAGTATTGAAGTTTATACGTCGGAGGTGGTAAGACAGAAGTCTCCGAACTCTTGTAGTAATCGTTCCGCGAATTTTGTCTGTTGTTTGTACCTTCAAGTAACTCTTTACTATGAATCATAAGTGTCAAAATTCATGACAAGAATTTAATACAGATTCACATATTTCGACGGCGATGTTTAGGCACTTTTACGAGGTACTCTAAATGTCTATAAGTAAGGTACTATTGATGAAGAAAGCACAGTCTGTCCCAAAAGATGCAGTGAATTGCAAAACTAAACAAACGTTATATGTATGGGTTTAATAATCATTTCTTTCAGGTAACTGTTCCGTGATGTTATGTAGTGTTCGCTCAGTCGCGCGAGTGTATTTTCTTTATAATAGTGTGCTAAGTTGAGCTGTCGTATATTCACTTCACAGGTGTGCTTCTGGGACACTCTGTATAAGAAAATAACGAGTTAAAAAGGATGCTTATTTGTCCTCACACTAAAAAAGGCCGTCGTTAAATTCGCACTGTGCCGCACGTTTGTGTGATGCTGTATAAAATATCGACTTTTCGCTACCATCAGCCCCACACTGCGTACTTCTACATGAGCGATCATAGCTGGTTGTTCAACGAGGCTGGTCCATAAGGAGCCAGTTGGGAGGTCCGGATCTCGCAGGTTATAGCCAGTGATCGAAATACAGTGGTACGGTTGAATAGAGGGGCATTACAGGAGTGTGCACTTGTGACTGCGTGAGCGTTAAAGTGCGGCTGTTTTGATCGTTGATTTCCAAGCATTACGCGGATTTCCTAACTTCATGGAGGAGAGTCCTTCGTAGGAAGCTGATAGGTCCTGTTCAAAAATATTCCCCGCACTTTATGAAATCCTTACGCCACTGCGAAAATCTCGATACCGACAGCCCGAACTTTCATCATTTTGTTAACAAAAGCCCGCTACTTGGCCATAACTTGAGCCATATGAACCAATCCACGCTTTAGCATCCTATTTATCGATGTGTTTTAATATTATCCTCTCACCTACGCATAGGTCTTCCAACTGGTATGTTACCTTCAGGTTTCCCCACCAAAACCCTGTATGTGTTTCTCTTCTCCCTGTGCGTGCCACATGCCTCGCCCATCTTATTTTCTGAAAAATGTTTGATGAGTACAAATCATGAAGCTCCTCGTTGTGCAGTTTTTTTTTCCAGCCTCCTGTTCCTCTCTCACTCTTACAGACCCAAATATTCTTCCCAGCATCCTGTTCGTGACTACCCCCCAGCCTATGTTGTTCCCTTAATGTGAGAGACCAAGTTTCACACCCATACAAAACATGGGCCAAAGTATAGTTCTGTATAATTATGCCATACAAGATCAAAATGGAAGGCTACAGTCTAGTTTTCCGCCAGAGGCAAGAGAATTTTCTCTTTTCTCAAGCGTCCAGACCGGCTCTGGGGCCCACCTGCCGTCTAGTTCAGTGGGTACCGGGTGATCTGTCCGCGGAGCTAAAGCACCCGGGGTGTGAAGCTGACCACTCATCCCCATCCGATGCCAGGTTTAAGAATGAGTGGAGTTATATCTCCTCTCCTCAATATGTTTTCGTGGCATGCATAGGGACAACTTTAACGTTTAGAAATTTAGCTTAGTTGTAAATTGAATATCTGCCTCATTATTATTATTATTATTATTATTATTATTATTGATGTTCTACGTGCTCCTTGCACTGAATGCATAAATTGCATGTTAGGTGTGGTTGTCCATACACGTGTTTGATCCTCGTATTTACTGAACGGATTTTGATGAAATGTGGTTTTCGGGTAATATAGCGTACACCAAAGTTGTGTAGGCTATCGAATTTGATTATATCGCATCTGTATAACCTGTACTGTTTATACTGAACCGTCATTCGTAGGCTATTGTGATATTTTCGTTAACCGTTTTAGAGTAAAATTAATGTAAATTAGGCTTGTATAGGGAACTACAGTTCGTACCTCACAGAGAACACAGTGCGTCGTCGTAATACGGACCAATCGGTTAATGCTATACAGGGAAGTAATTGCTGTTTACTGAGAATCACAAAACAATGAAATGCTCTCAGTGGCCAAAATACACCATTTTGTTCATGTTAAGTCCTCATGATGCGTATAGTAACCACTGCAACTTAAAAGGTTAAACTTATTGTTAATCCGTCGTCCAGAAGTTTTTAGTGGTTTCCCATAATTTTGCCTGTTTTTTGTATGGGTGTGAAACATGGTCTCTCACACTGAGAGAGGAACATATGCTGAGGGTGTTCGAGAATAGTGTGCTGAGGAGGATATTTGGGCCTAAGTGGGACGAGGTAACAGGGGATTGGAGAAGACTACATAACGAGGAACTTAATGATCTGTACTCATCACCAAATCAAAAAGAATGATGTGGGCGGGGCATGTAGCACGCATGGGGGAGGGTAGAGGTGCATACAGGATTTTGGTGTGGAGACCTGAGGGAAGGAGACCACTTGGAAGACCCAGCCATAGATGGATGGATAATATTAACATGGATCTTCAAGAAGTGGAATGGGGAGGCATGGACTGGATTGATATCGCTCAGGATAGGGACAGGTGTCGGTCTCTTGTTAATGCGGTAATGAACCTTCGGGTTCCATAAAACGCGGGGAATTTCTTGACTAGCTGACGACCTGTTAGCTTCTCAAGAAGGACTGTGCTCCATGGAGTTAGTTCCCAGAGGCTAGCAAATGTCAGGATAGTTCATTTTATACCATAAATAATTACATTCCTCCCCCCTGTGGCCTTCGTTAACCATATTTTCAGAATTCAAATTATTCCTGTGGCTTACAACAATATTTACCACCGCCCACCGATGGATCAGCTTGATCAGTTTGCATCCCTGCATGCAGCCAGCGAAAACAATAACTATACATGAAACGATAAAAATCAGCCTTTACTCCCACATATAAGGGCGAGCTGTGGCGCAGTTGGTTGAGACACTACGCCACAATACGGGAGGTTCCGGGTTCGATTCCCGGTAGGGTCCTTGGAAATTTTCAGGTGACCTATTCCTTCTGTCCGCATTCAATGGCTTCTAACAGAAATGGGCACCAAAGAGTTTTCTTGGGGGTAAAATGCGGCCGGCGTGTAGAGCTGACAACTCTGCCGTCCTAGTAGTGCCGAACGTCAAGTAAGCCCGACTGAGTCTCCATGACTTGATACGTGATAGCTGAACTTACTCCCACATAGAAGTATTAATGGAGACGATATGTAAGGAATGTTATGCTGCTCTGCTACCAATACGTGCACTTTTCACGATTGGTATATTTGGTACATGTACCAATAATTGTGTGTTGTAGATGAAGCCGCGCGAGTAATTGCCATTCTGTTTCCACGATTGGTCTATTTGACAAAGTTCTTACTCGGGTACCCTTGCCAAATTTTCACTTACTCATTGTGATCGCGTTCCCACGACTTGTGTACTTAGTCACTCACCACTCGACGTACCGAATTATACTGTCTGTACACAAGTCACTTGTCTTGTCTGTGAAGTATAAACGATTCGTGGGAACGCAACATCGAGTCTCGACTTGACAAGTCAGCAAACGTTGGCGATTCCTTTGACTTGCGTCACATTTACCGACAGTAGGTTTGAAACGAACAAGTGGCCAATATTTGTTCAGTTGCACCATTCCCATGACGTGGCAAGTATGCACAAGTGACAGATGTTTTCCAGATATACCAGACGTGGGAACGCGGCTTGATTCATTGCTAGGGTCCAACTTTATGAAGCTACGGTTTTCATAAGATCTGCTTAAGGAAAGTATTGCCCTTCTTTCGAAGTGCGGGGTCAGAGGACGAAGCCTTTGGAACGGGGTGTACAGTAAATCGTAGGCGATGGTGGTGCAGGGTCGCCGCCTGTAATGGTCATTTACTGGTGGATGCAGTTCGTCCGCGAGGGTTGCGGACGAACGTGTAGAAGACCCCGGACTTTTCTTTCTGGAAGAACATGAATTCCACATTTTCAATGCGAATATAATTGCTGTTTATTTATTTAGTAATTTATTTATTTATTTATCTGCGGTTTATTTAACGACGCTGTCGATAATTCAGTTATAGAGCGTTATATAATACTGTTTTAGTACAGAATGATAGGGAAAGGATGTAGAACGAAGCAGCCTTGGCGTAATTTACGTTACCATCCCGGAATTTGCCAGGAGGAACTGAATAAAACCACGAATAACGAGTCATGATAACCGCTCGCCGGGCCGGGGTTTGAACCCGCGACACGTGACCGTGGCGAATGGTAAAGAATAGAAAATCTTGAAATATTCGTAGATTTAATTCGTGAATACGTTCAGGAAAATTTCGGGGGATCCTTAAGAAGTGTGAGGACGCAAGGACGTCTTTACCTGGTAGGGTAGTGTGTGTCAGTACCGTAAGAGTGAGCCGCACGTGAGGCTGTGGTGTCAGTGCCACGTCGTGTGTGCGGTTGGGCTCGATATAATGTATTGCCACGTTTAGGGTGTCGTCCGAGATCAATAGAGCCTTTCCTTCCACGAGAAGGCAACAGCAGGCAGCAGGCCGTGACAGAGGGAAGACGATGAGTACCCCGACCCTGTGCCCCGACGCCGTGCACACTGCAGAAGCGTGTGACGCGGAAATTGATTGCCGTACAGAGACTCTTCCGACACGCAATTTCAAGTTTAGCAGAACGAAATTTTTAAAGAAGTAAGAGTATTGAAATAACAACGTATTTGAAATGCGCGCCGAATTTTTCGTTGCGGGACTGAAAGCGCAATGAGACGAAGGTGGCGGAAGAATACTGCTGGGCGATAACAAAGACGGCGGGGCGGTCATGCTGCCGCCGATCAGGTCCCATTGTGTTGGAGTTCTGATTTTAACTGGATTCCCTTGTATATGTATATATACAATTACCATATATATATAGTCAATTCCGACTTGCGCAAAATTCGAGAGGTCTGTACATTTTGGTAAAGCAACTATGCCTTCTTAATGTTACTGTCTTCTGTGACGTGACGCCGTGTATTTTGGTAGAGTACAGCTTTTCGGTAGGAATCTATGCCCCACATCTTCAGGGTAGACAACACGTTGGGACGTATGTGCCAAATTACACGGCGTCACATTGCATGATCCTGCAGTTTAAATTTTTGCTGCCGTGGGAAACTCAAATCTCATATATCCTGTGTTTTAATTTTGTTTGTTGCTTATTTGACGACGCTGTGTCAGGCTGTAGACCATGGAATGTTGTCGGTGGTTCGTGAAATGTGAATTGGGAAGGATTTTGAGTAAGGCGATCGTGGCCTAATTGTGGTACCATCCCAGCATTTGCCTGGAATGACTGAAGAAAATAACAGGAAACCTCAGGATAGCGGATGTCCCGGGATTTTAGTCGGGGATCTCTCGAGTACAAGTCAGAAGCGTTACCGCCTGAATCGGCCTGAAATTTTTTATGAATGTGTTTTTGAGTATTCTTGCAGCCTTTATAATATTTTAAAGTTTCCTTGTGTTAGTTATCCTGTCTGTCTAGTCCATGTACGTTTACTTTACGTTAAAAGTTGTCTCTGTGCACGCCATGAAGTCGTGGAGGGGGGGGGGAATAGAGGTATAGCGCCACTGATTTTTAGGCGCGTTCGCATACTCGCGCCTATTGGCTTCGTCATGTCTATCAGTCCGTCTCTTTATCCGCATGTCCCAACGCGGCTCCCACCTGACAGATTTTCGTGAAATTGATGTTGGGAGCTTCATGAAAATCTGTCCAGAAAATCCATTGGTTAAAATCGGACAGAAATATTGGGCACGTTATATGAAGACCGAAGTACATTTTATTGTTGCCGCCGACATAAAATCGTCATAAAAGCATTGTTGGCAGCGACATGCAGCGCAACATTAAAAAGGAACGCTTTGTTGCATTCCAGTGGCGACGTTGTCAGTATTGCTTTCATTGTTGACATTGCCTGGCTTGTATATAAATAATCAGTTCGTACCCCACAGAGAATGTCGTATGCCCACAATGTTCTATGTGAGGTACGACCTGAATATTTATCTCCATAAAATGCATCTATCGAGCCAAAGCAGTACAAAATGGAATCAGTTGTTGCTTTTCCATGGCAGTCACGCCAAAGCGCCACAATGTTACGTTATACGTGTGTCCTGTCTTGTTGACCTGGGCACTAGATTGAAGTGAATGGACAGCTTTACGCCCCGGACGCTTTACCACTCCGGTTGAAGAGCTCGCAGTACCCGTTGAATAGGACGCTGGCTTTGCTCCAGAGTCGGTCTGGAGGTTTTGGAGAAGAGGAAAATCCCTTGCCTCTGGCGAGAGTCTACCACGCTATGCTACGTTCAAAGGGATGCATGGGAGACACTTAGAAGTTACTCAGTGGGAACTTCAGATGTTTCTGAAACTCGGTGTACTTCGGAGCGCACTTAATGCCAGTAAACAGAACACGAATTCCCTTTCACAGGAAGGCTAATTACGTCTAGTGTTGTCACATTGACTGATAATGTGTATGGGGCTTAAGTCACGTTCGCCTGCCACAATGGAACATCCGTATTTCGGTGCGTCTTAAGCTGTGAATGTGCGTCGGCGGCAGTGACGTGAAAACTTTGACACAAGGACGGCCGATTGTGAAAAGAAGAACAGTGTCAAGTAGTAACTTTTACTCGAGATGTTCACGGTTCGATTCTATTCTCGGCCGGGACGTCGGCTATCGTGAGGTCTTCCTGATTTTGCTCAGTCCCTCCATACAAATGGTGGGGTAATGCCTCAGTGGAGTCACGACCGCTTTACTTCACAGCCTTTACAGTTCATCCTTCGCCAGCCATCCTACTGCCCAACATTCTATAGTCTGAGACACTGGTAGGTTTTATTTTGTGGTGAAGGGCCCCGCAGCAGACGCTACGGGCGCACCGCAGCCTTGAGGCTTATTGTGCAACCCTGTGATGAAGATGATTAAGAAGATGATTAGTTTTTTTTTCGTTTTTCCAAGTAATGGAACACCGGTGGAATGAAACTGACAGGGGAAAACCGAAGTACTCGGGTAAAAACTTGTTCCAGCACCACTTTGTCCACCACAAATCCCACAGGGACTGACTCGGGATCGAACCCGGGTCTCCGCGGTGAGAGGCCGGCGACTAACCGCCTGAGCCATGGCACGGCCCCACTGGTAGTGTCAGTAAATAAACAATAATACCTACTATTTATTATAAACTCAGGGCCAGTCTAAACGCAACTCTTATGTTATTTAAAACTGCTAAGCAGCTACATGTTTCGATCCTATACAAGGATTATCATCAGGCTTCGTATAAAAGTAAAGGTAAAGTTCACCCTAGAACAGGCCACGAAGGCCCAAAAGGGGAGTAGATGTATAACTCTACTCTTTCTTTAACCTCGGCGCTAGATGGGGATGGGTGGTCAACGCCACGCCCCGGCATGACCCGGTACCCATTGTATAGGAGGCTGGGTGGGCCCCAGGGCCGGTCTGAACGGGTACAGAAAATCTCGCGGCCACCGGGATTCGATCCTCGGACCCTCCATCCCGTAGTCTTCGTATAAAAACAGTACGTAAAAGGTGCAAAATTCATTATTATATTGTGCACTAGATTATGAGATCTCATAATGTACAATTTTTTGATTCTGAAGTTTCTGTAAATTGTCTATACAGCAGATATTATTGTATTTATTTCTATTGTCTGTTAGAACTGTTTTATTCCAGCTGTAGTGTGTTTTAGTGCCAGTTGCTTGTTCCTCTTCTGTTCATTAATTAACCTGTACGATGTGTGTGGAATCTTGTAATGGTGGATTGTTACATCTGATGTTATGATTACGATTTGTATATATAAAATCTCTCAGGTGTCTCATTCAATGTGTTATTCTTATTTTCAACTAAAGTCTTCCTTGCTGGATTGGTGTTTTGTTTGTGTATTCTTCAGTGTTTTATACAGCTGTAACGCGCGATGATGTAGGAGATACCTGAAAGATTTTATAGAATATACAAATTGGAATCAGAACATCCGATGTAATAATCCACCATTACAAGATTCCACACACATCGTACAGGTTAATTAAGAATTAATAAATGAACAGAAGAGTAACATGCAACCGGGACTAAAACACCACTTTTTTTTTCCAATGGCTCGACAGCCCCTTGGGGGGCCTAGGCCGCCTCATTTTTCGAGGCTTCACGATCACACTTGAGACACACCACACTCGGTAGGACTCCTCTGGACGAGTGACCAGCCCGACAGAGACCTGTACCTGACAACACACAACAGTCACAAGACACAGACATCCATGCCCTAGGCGGGATTCGAACCCACAATCCCAGTAAGGGATTGTGCCGTAGACCCACGCTTTAGACCGCGCGGCCACTGCGATCGGCAAAACACACTACAGTTGGAATAAAACAGCTCTAACAGACAATAAAAATAAACACAATAATATCTGCTGTAGGCCTATAGTATATTTAAAGAAACTTCAGAATCTAAAAATTGTACATTATGAGATCTCACAATCTAGTTACAACATAACAATGCACTTCTTGCCTTTTTACATACTGTTTTTATACGAAGCCGTGTACAGGATCGAAACATGTAGTTGCTTAACAATTTGAAGTAAAATAATAGTTGTGTTTAGACTGACCCTGAGTTTATACTGGATGATAAAAGCACAGCGTGATGACAGTCATCACAGTTATGAAACCTACGATGAGGGCTGGCTAATATATAGCTTGGAAGTAATTGGTCATCTTTATGCCTTGGCCTGTTTTACCCCTGGGTAAATAGTGCACGGTAACCATTGAATAGGAGGCTGGGTGGGCCCCAGAGCCAGTCTGGACGTTTCGGAGAAGAGAAGAATTTGTTGCTCTTGCCAGAAATCGAATCACGATCTATCCCGTATCCCAGGCACTGTGCTGGGTCCCATACACATACAAATATACGAGTATAGCTCAGTCCGTATAGTGTTAAGGCTACAAGCTGAATAGTATTTCGATTCCCGGCAGGAAAAAGAGATTATTCTGTCCTTCAAAACGTCCAGACTGGCTCTGAAGCCTGCCAAGCCGCCTATTCAGCAGGTAAGGGGGCTCTTTTCCCGGGGGTAAAGCGGCCGGGGCGTGAAGCTTAACCACATACTTCCATCTAATATAGATCTTAAGAATGAGTGGAGCCAAGTCTTCGTTCCCTCATGTGCACTCATGGCATGGCGTTTAATTAAGCACATAGTTGACTATACTGTCTGTACCCTATGTAAATGTTTGGTTGGAATCTTAATACGGAGTAGTGTGTGTTGTGCATACCAGGCACAATATACAGAGGCAAAACGTTGTGTGTTGGTTGTGTATAGGTCTGAAGTTTGTTTTCGTGTTACGTTGAGAACATAGGTAGGCGTTCTTGAGCAGGGTGCTGAGGGGAATATTTAGACCAACGAGGCTGTACGTGACGGAAGACTTAAAAAATCGCATAGGCCTAATGAGGAAGTTCGTTACCAGATGTGCCTGTCACTAGGACAATTGAATGAAGGAAGATTAAAAAAATGGACGGGGCCTGTAGTACTGTTGGGAGATCAGAATGTATACCAAATATTATCCAAAAATTCTGAAGGCAATAGACCACTTTGGAGAAAAAGATGTAGATATTGGAATAATATTAAAATATTATTTAAGGGGGTTAAGCCTTAAGGCTGCAGTGCGTCCGTGGCATCTGCTGCGGGGCCCTTCTCTATAAACAAAAAAGGGGGGTTAGGTGTATGGATGTAGCCTGGTTTCGTCTGATTGTAGATAGGGTTCAGTGGCAAGCTGTTGTGAGTAAGGCAATGAACTTTCGAAGATTCTAGAACGTGAAAAATGTTTTGTACGTCTTAAGTTTTTGTAGTCTTCTCAAGAGGACTCTTTTATTTTCAGCTAAGTTTTGCAGTCCTCTCAAGAATGGCCCAATTCAGCTACGTTTTTATTCTTCCATTCGATTTATTATTTTTAAATCCTATAAGTTTTCTTCTCTGCAGGTCAGTTTTCGAAGTTCCACTGACCGCACGATCGCTCGCTCACTCCTTCACGTAACACATGATTTATGTATCAGATTACATTTTGCCCCGTTTTTCTCCTCCACTCTGTTATTTTTTTATTTTTTTTATTTTTTTCGCTGTGTTGTCTCTCGCCTTTTATCAGCCACGAATCTCTGTGTGCTTGTAAAGCCCTCATTGATCCGACACGTCTGTCTGAAGCTTGGCGTATATTTGAATACGTGTGCATGATGCTGATACACTTTGTCGAACTACATCCTGCCGATTGCATTGATTTTTAGAGCACAATAGCAGGTAAAAAAACATCAAAAGCTATTTTACAATATGGAGTTTCTTTTCTGGGAAGTGTACCGCTAGACATGATGGTATCAATCCTGTGTATTGTACAACTTGCGAATAAAAGTTAAGATTAGTATTTTTAAGTTTTGTGGTATCGGGAATGTAATGTGTATGTATGTGTGTATGTATGTATGTTTGTGTGTTTATTTTATTGTGGGTGGGTTTCAAGGCGCATCGGTGTCGATGGTTATTTGCGCCGGGGATGTAAGTACAGTTCACGGACAGAGGCCAGCGGTTTTGTTTCCCGCTTCCCCACCTTTTATGGCCGCAAAGCTGAGTCCCTAACTGTAACGTGTTTGTGAGAAGTAAATTGCGTGGTCTAGGGACAGTGATTTTGTTTCAGACCAAAAATTAAAGATATAGAAAGGTCAAAAGATTTTCATGTCGCATCTGCTGTATTTAAAAAAATTCAGCTTGGTTAATTTACTCTTGATTTTTGTATTTGTGAGGTTTGTAGGGTAGCTGAAAGTTTATATTACCCATTTAGGGCCCGTGGATACCAAATGTACCGCTGCTTTAACATTAGACTACATTCCTATTTCCTCACGCAGTGTATTTATGTGTTTCGTGTGATTCTGGGGGTAAGCAGAGATTATGTTCCTGTACAGCATTGACCCGCTGCTCTGTGTAATTTGGAGGCGCGTTGTGTGTGTGTGTGTGTGTGTGTGTGATGTTGCGACCGAACGTTGAAACACTGTTTCGATTAACTTCATGCTCGACAGGATTAAGTTTTGATATATTCAGCTGCGAAAAGTTTTCGACATATGAATTTAAACTTTGTAAGTCCCCTGCTGTTGAAGTGAATTATAATAATGTTTAGTATAACAGGTAAGTCTGTGTGAAAGGGGGATTTTGTGCGGTGCTGCGGTTTGTTGGGAACATTCAGTTAGTGCACCAACAGAATTGGCGTTATACAGGGTGGCGCGAAAGTCACCTGACACACGTTGTTTAACAACGTGAAGACCACAGGCAGCTTTGTGAGACAACGTGCAAGCGTGGCGGGAAGACTTAATGTGTCGGTGTAGATGGAAGAGATTTTGAACGTGTCAGGTAGTCGATAAATGTTTTGTATCAGTAAATGTCAATCAACCTATTGCTTTATGGTGTCAAGTGACTTTCGCGTCATCCTGTACAGAAGAACTGAACTAATATTTCAATAGACTTCCTGTACCGAGCAAGGTGACTCAGTCGCTAACACTTCTGACGTGTATTCGGGAGGTGCCAGGTTCGAATCTTGACTGAGGTTTTCTGTTGTTTTTCTCGGTACCTCCTGGTAAATACCTTGGTACTGTCTTAAATTCGACCGTTTCCTTTGGCTTCCTTTCAGACCTGTTGGCCATTATCGAAGCTGTGTAGTCTGAGGTACAAGGCAAAGCAATCCCATTACAGGCCTGGGCAGGCCTTTAGGGTTTCAGGAGGTTGAGGCTCCCAGATTTCTAGACAATCGGCACATGAAGGTGGTAAGGTTATCAGCCCTACGCAACGGCCGCCTTTATCCCCCAGGAAATACTCCTGGTACTCATTTCTGTTAGAGGCTTAGTCGACCCCAGGGCCATAGTGCGGCCGAAAGGATTATGTCAATAAAAAATTCCAGTGACACCATCGGGAATCGAACCCGCGAACTTCCGGCTTGTAGAGCAGTGCCTCAACCAACTGCGCCACCGCGAACGAACGAACGAACGAACGAACGAACGAACTCCGTGAAGTATAGTCCGTCTTGAGAAGCTAATAGTTCTCCAGCAAGTTTCTTTACCGTGTTCACAAGAACCCGCCGCTTGTCCCTATCCTCAGCCAGAACAATCCACGCCCTTATCCTATTTATTGAAGATACATTTTAATATTATCCTCCCATAAACACCTAGATGTTACAAGTGGTTTCTTTCCCTCATGTTTCCCTACATTCACCTCTCATTTTCTCCGTATTTGCCACATGTCCCGCCCATTTGAAACAGCAACTGCATCGTAAAATGAAACAAGAATGGGCCTAGAGTCCCTTAAGACTCTGGAACGACAGCAGGGCACACCGTACCTTGTACAGTAGATTCACGATGTTTGTGGACCTCAGTGTTCGGGATTTCGATCTTTCTTAATGGGCCATTTTGGTACCATTGTTTTGAACTTTCGTAACTGGTTTTCTCGTGGCTCGTAGTACAAGTCCTTTATATTTACCGTCTTCATTGTTTGTGTTTGGATGTTCTTGCAACAGAAAACCGGACACTGGAATTGCATTCACCGGATGGAGTTCATAGCTGTGTGCTGCGGGCTTCGGATGCAAACGAGGCCGCTGCCTGGTTTAACACTCTTCATTCAGCTTTGAGTGTTCTTAATCTGCAGGCATTGCAAGAAGCCAACAGAGCATTGGGGGCTGTTGTCGGAGAGCTCCAGCACATCGGTTGGCTGGCAAGGAAGCCTGCCACCACAGAAGTGAGTACATTACTGCAGTATGATTATTAAATACAGTCGAACCCGGTTATAGCGACATCGGTTTATATGACGTCTAACCTATAGCGTCAGATTTCCTGTGGTACCAATTATTTCGTCACTGTTAACCATAACATTATACTCCTCGGTTATAACAAAACTCGTTTATAACGACACAAAATGTTAAGTTCCCTTTCATGACGTTATAACCGAGTTCGACTGTACTTTGTTGTATTGCTATCTGGTTTTTTTTTCTCTTCGTAAGTTCATGCGTTAAGAATACAAAGTGACAAGCTGTGACAGTGTATTACGTACAGCGCAACAGATCTGGCGCATTTTGCCTCGTTTTATGACCTGCTAACGACTAAGAATACCCTGAGTGATGTTTAAAGATTAGCTCGTACCGCGCAGTAAACACTCCGTCTCGGTTATATAAACGGTTAATGCTGTATAGTGAAATAATCGCTGTTTGTTCTGAGATCCACACAAAACACATAAATACAGTCCGTACTGCGCAGTAAACACACTCCGTCTCAGTTATACAAACCAGTCAGTTAATGCTGTACAGTGAAATAATCGCTGTTTGTTCTGAGATCCACACAAAACACATAAATACACTGTGTGGGCAGAACGTAGAATTTGTGAATGTTAAACGTGGTGGTACGTATAGTAACCACTACTAGGCTTCAAAGGGTCGTTACGTCGAGGACCCTGAGACGTAAGGAAAACATATATAGTGCAGGCCAATGAAATGTGTGTTTCGTTTGGCCATGTTACGTGTGTTTCGCTGCGGTAAATGTACAGCGACTGCTGTTTTGGTCAGCACATGTAGGTCTTCATGTGATGTGTCTGTTACTGTTACCGAAACTGTAATGTGTTCAAAAATTTTAGCGGAAGTTGCCGATACCAGATTTCATGAAAATCTTTTAAGCGTTTCTCGAGTTTTTACAGCTAGACACATACGAACGGACGATGAAGCCAGTGGTTGCATTTCTACAACGTTTTGTTGTGAACGCATTGTGAATGTTATAATTTAAGCCATTGTACACTAATATTTGGAACAAAAGAACATGCTTTGTGAATACAACACAAAAATACATTCACACATACACATGCGTGTGTGTGCTGTGTACGTATGTATGGTGATTGTAAAGTAAATACATAATGTTAAACTTCTGTATCTCCCAAACTGAATGTTTGGCAATTTCGTGTTGCCGATTTTTACTCAGTGGGACAATTATTGGGAACTGCACTTCATATAGGATAGAGCACCACCATATTTTGTGCTTCTTGTTAGCTCATGGCTTAACAACCATTTTCATGGTTGGTGGATTGGGCGTCGAGGACCAGCAGAGTGTCCTTCGAAAAGTTCCGATCATACTGTACGTTATTTCTTTTTAGGGGGTTGGCCAAAAGAGGAAGCCTACTTATCAAAATCAACCCTCGATGAACTGGAACAAGAAATTAAAAGAGATATTTCCGCCGTTGTTTCTCTTTATGTCTTAAGTGAAATTCCGTGTTGTCCACGTTGTACTGTACTGTAGTGTATCGATTTTAAAATGGCGTAAGAATTGCAGCAATATAGCATTCCGTTTAGTAGGTGCGACCGTTTAACATTGCGTTTTTTTCCGGTCATTCTGTATATTAAGTGTATGAAAATGAAATGCTGCTGTAAACATTTTTCTGCTGTGCAGTAAAATCTCCATTCTGTATTCTGTAGGGCAGTGACGTTGAATGTGATGTTTTTCTTTGAACATAAATGTTACCTTGGGTGTTTCCTCTACTTCTTCCATACCCTCTAGCAGTAGGCCCTGTAACTGTCTACAAATTGGTACAGCGCTCAAGAAAATCGAATAAAACTAGTGTGACAGTTGCGACTGGGGAAATGAATTTAGTATCCTGTTACTGTTCTCTGTTCAGTGGGCTATTAAAATTTCTCAGTCGTGCGTTTGAAATAATGGGGGATAATATTCTAAAGCTGTATAATGGCAACAGACCATCCCTGTGCGGTATGATTTCCCTTCTTGTGCATGCAGTGGAAGAGTTGGATGTGAAACTAATGACTCTCGTGGGGTGATTATTCTCTTTTAATGTGGAGGGAATTTGTAGTAATTGATTCAAGGGGCTTTGGTACATTTCCATTGTCAGAAAACTAAGCGCTGTTCTGAGACCATGAAAAGAATTCCTCTGGATGGTGGGGATGAAGGCAGTTGAGGCTTCCCGTTTTCTGCGTACTGTTACATTAACCTCCAGCTCACAAAGAGGAGCAAAAGTAAAGTCCAAGAAGGGGACACACAATTTTTGAGAAGTATCAAGGGGAGAGTAAGAGAGGATTAGAATTAGAAATGAAATTTTTAAAGAAAACATTGGAATTTAAAGTTTGTTAATGCAGTTGTAAGAGAAATGACTCCAGTGGTGGGATACTGTAAAAAGATGGCTAATATAGGAATGCTGAGAAGGGCATTAGGATTAAAATTTAAAGGAAACAGAACCACAGGAGAAATAAACGTATATGAAAATAAGATTCACTTTAGCATGATATTAAGAGAAAAGTAACCTTAATGACTGTAAGTTTTGTGGCTTTAAGCGTCATTTTGAAATCAGGACTTCATGTAGTGTTGTTCGTGCTTACAATTTGTCATGTTTGGATTTTTATCACAGTTCAATTTGTCACATAATCTTGTGTCTGTAGGAAATGTGAAAGGAATTTATTTCTTGGTGTGTTAAGGAAAAGGAAATGGTGCAGCACAATTATACTGATGTGCTGAGTTGTTAGGCTTCTGTTGTGTTCAATCACAGCTTGTTCTTATCTCTCTGTTATGTGAACAGAGTAGGTGTTTCAAGATTCTAATTTGTTCTGTCATGTTGCAGAATGGGCGGGTGAGTTCAGAAAGCAGTGATGATCCTGATCATTGGCAGTCAATTTTTGCAGCAGTCACAGACAGAGAGCTGAGGTTATATGAATCAGCACCCTGGAGTCCTGAAGCTTGGGGTGCCCCTGTTGATACAAGCCCCCTTCTGTCCACAAGGTTAGAGTGCCATCACATTTTGATTACTAAGTCATGTATATTGCAGTTAAGTTGATACTTCGTGCACGTACACATTAATATGATACATCTGTTATTGTTTTTGTTGTGCATAAGATATTATAAAATTCAGGGTGGTAGAGCTGTTCTGTCCAGAGTGATTTCTACTACCCCCTGCGTTGTTATACACCATAAAGAACAAACACATAATTGTATAATAATAATGAATTGACAACACACAGTATTTATTGGTTTGACAGGTGCATTTTGACATGTAACATGTTATCAGTGTCTTGTACCCCTTGCTAATGCTGAAACATGTCCGTCCAATCGATAAGTATTGACAGTGTGTTGAAAGACTGTTGGTCATTGACTCTTTGTTGTTGTTGTTGTTGTCGTTGTTGATGATGATGTCATCATCGTTGTCTATTCCCAAGTGGAATTCTTGGAATAAAGTATAATGTGCGTGACTTGTTGTAGATTGGTCAGCTCAAGCCGACAGACAGACATGATAACTTTCAGTGTGCGCTGTGGGACACCGGAAGGTGTAGTAACTCACCATCTGCGCGCTGAAACACACCGTGACCTCGCAAACTGGGCCCGAGCCCTAGTACAGGGCAGTCACAGCTGTGCCCAAACGCAGAGGGAGCTTGTCTGTCGTGAGTATTGTGTCCACAGAAATGTACATACAGAGAGAAGCCTTCATCACAAGTTTGCACTAGTGTAAATCAGAATGTTGGCTTATCCTTTTGTGTGAAACCAGTTTGACTAGTGTTGTCCCATGGAGCATTTTGAGCTTTATATTAATTTTTGCTCATAGCTGTGTAGTTTATTTTGCCTTTGAATGAGTAATTTCAGTGTTTTGCATACATGGGACAGATTTGACTTTTTTGAAATGTGAGATTTCACTGGACATTTAAGACCATATTATGTGCATGTTGTTATCAGCAGGTTTTGTCATGTGAATAAATTCTGTAAATTCAAGACATATAAAAATGTAAATTTTTTGTTTTCCTTTTCATACCATGGAGCTAATAGAGTACACCCAAAGATGTGGAATTTACTGTATACTATTGCCAATATTCATGGTAATCGCTCCTTTTAAAGCATTTTAGACAGCTCTTAAATCCTCCTTCCCAATTTCTTTTAAATATGTGAGTAAAATTTAATTTTTTAATTTGAGTGTTATTCCTTTTTCAAAGTTTTAGCTGCTCTGTATTGTGACACACAACAAAAGCAGATTTATCCCGGGTGACAAATTGGTTGGATTCAGTGATGATACCGAAGAATTGGTTGGTTATTTGTATGTATCAGTAGACACTTATTATGCTGTTTGGAAGATTTACACACACACAGTAATTAATGAAAATCATATGGAACTTCTGAAGGCACGTAATGTCATTGTAAACAAAATAGAGTGGCCCATGTTTCGGCTTTTTCACAAAGCCACCATCGGGTACAAGTATCAAAATATAAGAGAGATACGAGCTTTTCTGTCGTATATTATTATACTTGTGCCTGATGATGGCTTTATGAAAAAGCTGAAACCTGCAGCATGTCTTGGACAATAAAGGATATTGTCTGTGATGTAGCTGTCGTTGATGTTCTGTGTGTTTTCTGGCTATTTAATCATCACAGTGGGATGTGTTACCATGAGATAAAGTACTGTGCTTTGAAGATTACAGTCTTGTGGTATATTACACTATGAGAGACCCCCAGTTTAAAATTATGTTTGTGTCATTGAAGATGCTTTTTATGTAGGATGCCTGTGGCAGGGACAACCGGCACAGCTCATAATTCACTATGAGAATGGATTTACACTTATGGAGGTACTGAACACTTTAACTAGGCGTGAACCTAGAACCTTATGGAAGTTCCCATTTGAACGGTTGCGTATGTCTGCTGATGATGGGGCTCGATTACTATGGCTTGACTTTGGTGGTGAAGAAGGAGAAATGGTAAGTTTTTATTGTCAGATTTAGGTTCCAAGAAGACCCAGAACCATAACTGTATATTTTGCCCTACAGTAAAATGGGGTGCACAAGTTGAAGTTAACTTAACTTTCTTAAGCACTGTTTTATGTGGTACAGCTGTCCCTTTTATCCTGTCCCTGAGCACAGCAGCTGTGTGGCATCATGCTGTATTTATATAAATCAGTGGCTGGGGATTTTCCCTTCCTCATACAACTTTGTGTATATCCATATTAGAATTACATGTGCATGGTTCAATTGACTGAACATCCCACTTTTTCAATATTAATACCAGGAGTGCACAAATTTTCAAAAAGTTGGGATCCACTGTAAAATTCTAGATGCCAAAAGGGTGACATGAAGCAAGTTCTGCACTGAGGGCCCACAAATATTAGGTGCCATACAAAATGCAATCTCTAAGGCGACCTGATGCCCACTGTTTGTGCACCTCTGATCAATACTGTTACCTGAAAGTCCAAATGTGGTCTTTGGTCCTGTAGTGCCAGGAGTTTTAAATTCACTCTTCCCAGATAATAAAGGTTAAAATTTCTGTACTTGGTTAGAACAACATTTTGTAGTTTTATGATCAAAAATAATTTTGGAAAAGGCCAGCAGGTAATGTAAATGAATGTGCAAACTCATTTAAGAATTTTGTATTGGACTTTCAGATCTGATATAAAACAATTTATTTGATAGTACTGTAGCCCCATTTATTGCAGCATACTTAGTTTGTTCTGTCAAATTTTTGTGTGACTATTTACAGGGATGTTGAATATGTCTTTACAGGAACTGGACTTGGAATGCTGTCCAAAACCTGTGGTGTTTATCCTGCACAATTTTCTGTCTGCAAAGATCCATCGCCTGGGCCTGTATGCATAATGTTACTAGTGTTCTATTCATGGGTGACTGCACCCTGTCTCTGCAGGGAATAGAGAATCATACAGACACATTTCTGATTTGGTAACACCACTGTTTTCAAAGTCTGTAGGGCTGCAGCATTATTAGTATCAGCAGCAATGATGTCTGTTAATTTGCTGTTCGAGTTATGTTAAACTGTTACTTTAATCTGTGAAAGCCTTTCTAAAAACTGTCGATACATCAGCCCATTTGTTCAGACGAAATGGTCTTTAATTATGAGTTACAGCAAAACACCTTAAACAATTTTACACTTTTGTGTGTAGTATACTTTATGCTTCTGTCATCTTTAGTAACTGGTGTCTATTCCTTCTGATATATGAGATCATCCAGCCAGTCAGTCTCCTTATTGACTTATCCTCTTTGACTTACACAACACTGATTTTCTGCTTATTATAAATTGGGGTGATTTCAGTGTTTGTGTGTGCAGATGAAATTGTACTTGTAACATTCTATTAATCTACCATTTTGTTTGCAAAACTTCATTTGTGATCTGTTTGAAAAATACATCTCACAAAGATCTGGCTTAGAGACTGGCAAGCATGCAGCTTTTGGTTAATATAACTGCAAGTGTCACTCAACTGTAGGTCATGAGATTTGTGCAATGTTTGGTCACCAATCAACCACATCATATCTGGCCAACTCTTATGGCTGTATTTTAGTCTTTGATCCTTTCTTTTGAAAATGGTGAGTGATACAAAATTATCAAGGTTAAATTGAAATTAATCACATTCAGATTCACTGGAATCAGCTATTAGGTGCATTGCTAATAAACTGCAAAAAATAATTCTCATCTCATCACATCTATCCATCCACATCTAATAGGGTGATTCCCACCAGAACAATTTTTCATGAAATTTCATACTTGAGACTTTTACTAAAATGTTTCAGATAATTAAAATTTTGTTTAAAATCTGACAAAAGTGATGCTTTGCATAAAGACCTGTGTGCATTTATATCACACTGTTTCTGTAACTGAGGCAGATTCTGTGCGAGATGTGAGCTGAGGCTGAAGAATCAGTGGATTTATTATTACCGTATATTCTCGAATCTAATCCGCACTTTTCTTTACAGTTTTAGAGGGCTAAAAAATCAGATGCGGATTAGATTCGCGTGCGGATTAGATTCGCGGTCTAGAGCTGGATTTTGGAAAAATGATTGAGCTGCTGTACAATATAACAATAACGTAATTAACGTAATTAATAAACAACGTAAGAACAATACAATACAATAATCTATTATTTTATTATTTATTATTATAATTTATTATTCGTCAGACTCGCCGTCATCACTCATAATTCGAGGAATGTTCAAAGATCTGGCCTTCTTTATCGCCTCCTCGCGAGTAGATCATAACTCACAAACAGTCCAGTCTTGCGTCTCTCTTGAAAAAACGTGAAGACTGCATCATCAATTTCAGGAAATCGTCCTTTCTTGGGTCCAGTGAATTTCCTTCGTGACGCCTCACACCCGCTGATCGCTGCCTTGTGTTTCCGCCATAGTCGAACGTTGCTTTCATCAACTCCAAAAATTGCAGCGGCTTTGCGATTTCCATTCTCCTCTGCGCACCGAATAACTTCACGTTTGAACTTTGCCGTATATGAGAGTCGTTTAGATTTCAGGTGTCTCTCTTCCATAACTACGGTACACGACAAATTGGAACAAGCACCTCCCACGTTTCAACAACTAAAGATCAGCTGGCTTCAGACGAGATTGCGCACGTCTGTTGAGAAAGGCCCCGCCTCTATCGGTATGACTCATCGGCCACAGGCGTAGCGTCGGATTTTAACGCATTGGTAACATCCAATATTATTCAATCAGTCGCCCCGTGGGCAAGGGGTGGTTGAAGGAAAGGTGCGGATTAGAATCGCGAACTAACTTTTTTCCGTTTAAGAAGTCGCCAAAAACTGGGTGCGGATTAGATTCGGGTGCGGATTAGATTCGAGAATATACGGTATTATTTACTGCAATTGGGTTTTCACCCGGTGGCAGTAGTCCTTACACTAGTACACACAATACAAATGGACATATAATATACATAAAAGTAACAATACAAAACAAACTATACACAATTACAAAACAAAATACATACAGTAAATACAAGTACACACATTAGAACACCTAAACTTAACAATTGACTATGATCAATTGTAAATAATCAATCTGTTGCAAAGATTTGGAGAAATCATACACAGAGTGTGCTAAAATACACTATCAGTGTTTTTCTTGAAATTATTCTTGATTCTAAAATCTAGAGACAGTAACATATCAAATGAACCATAAGTGTTATACTCTGTGGACATTTCTTATCTTGCTTTTATTTAAAATGGAGATTGGCGGATGGGAGGGGGGAGCACTTTCTGTGTGGTGTGATTAGTGGTAGTCAGTTTGTACAAGAACTATACCTAAGCTGTTCAGAGTGCAGTGCAGCATAGCAGCTGTCAGGGCATGTGTTAAAGAAATTCTGTATGCACAGTGGTAATTCTTGACATAAAAGGGAAGGCTTGAGTTCCTTAATGGCTTTGTGATTATCAGGATCATCGGTCCCCTACATCTGCGCCCTATATACTCAAAATTGGTGGTAGTGTAGTCTTATACAGTTCATAATATTTTATTTTGGTATTGTTCCCTTTTAGAGGTTTTGAACTGAACAAAGAACTCATGACAGTGCCTGCTGTCAGTAGTAGTGGCCTCCTCTGACATTCACAAAGAACTATAGTTCTTATAAATTTCACATTGTTGACATGTGTAGGGGTATAATTTTAACAATTTTAATAAAGCTACAATAAAAAGTGGTTTTAATGGTGCATCAGTTGGTCTGAAAAACTTAATTTAACTATAGTAGTACTTATTGTGTAATCCAAATATTTTAAGATCTTTTCTGCACGATCAGTCTCGTCTCTTGGACTTAAAACGTGATTACATCCAAAAGTTGGAAACATTAAATTTAAGAAAGTAATGTTACAGGTACGCTTTTGCAGTTTCATTTGGGACCACAATATTTCCGTTAAGTGTGGGAAAATCTTCAGTCTGAATTGCATTGAATTTTGTTTTGTTACAGTAACGTCAATGCAAATTGAGTGTTTGGGGGTGAAGGCAAGGGGTCCTTGACATTACATTTTCATATACATAAACTGATAGAAGGTAAATATTTTAGAATGGAATCGAAGCTTAACTGTCAGTTGATTCTGTACAATTCTCAGTACATAACCTTACAAAAGACAACATGTTATGTAATTTCATACTTCATTGCAAACACTTTTTAGTGTGTGACATGGAGGAGCCTGGTTTTCGTTAATGGTGGTGATACCAAACCCTTAAGAACATGTCTGTTCAGCAAGTTTTTTTGTGTATATGAACATTTACCACCAGAGTTTGGCCTGCCATTTACTCCTCTACATATAGTGTACCCTTTTTCCAGTTGCTTTCCTTGGCTGAATCAATGGACCTTATGACATTTCAATATATCTTTTGTTAGTATTTTTCACTTCTATGTCTGTGCTACATGAGGTTTTTGATAGGAGAAATAAGAAGTTAAAAATATGTATGTGGAATTTTTGTGCCTTTGCTGTAGTGTATTTTATACGTTTGAGAAATGTCTTTTTGTACTTTTCCAGGAATATCACTGAAAAACATGATTACATTCATTATCTGCTTTTTGCTTTTTACATGAATAAAGAAGGTGTGCTGTGAGGAAAAAAATCTGCTGCCAGTTGCTTCCAATTAAGAAAGAAAAGTCGGCCGCACAAATCTGTTGAGTGTTTGTGTTATAGTTAAGAAGTTACATGCATTTAAGCCTGAGTGTGTAAAGATGCAGCAGTTTCTTGTAATTGGTTTTCTGGGTTGATATTTCATCCTGTCGTGAAAGACTGAAGTCAAGGGGCATATGATATTTCAGCAGTGCAAACATGTGAAACAAGTTAGGAATAGAGTACATATCAGACATGACTGAATGCAGGTTGTCATTGAAAGACTGTAATTGTTCATATCAGAATGTGGCACAGCCCAAAACTTTATCTGTACAATATTTTATGTAATGGGCTTGCCTTACTCTTTGAGGTTGATCATCCTGGTATAATTGTGAAATATTTTCTAACCCATTGTTGCCAACAAATGTGACTCAAACAAGTGATTTGAAGTGCATAATAGTTCAGGATAAGATATACTTTTGATGTTGTGTTATAAACATATCAGATTATAGTTTAACACCTATGATATATTCTCCACTTAATAATATGAGTATTAACTGGCCATTCAGAGCATTTGAAGGTAGAGGATGAAACTGAAAAGATTCTTCCCTTGTGAAGACATCTGAATATCCATATTTGATGTACTTTAAACACTGGAAACATAAACACATTTACATTGTTAAGCTATGGATTTGTAGACCAGGAATTTGAACTGAGACAAAATTCAGTTTGTGAAACTTTTTGCTTAGAAGTCACCACAAGAAAAATATATCAACTTAGTTTGAACACATTTTGTTAGGTTCATGTTTCTGTCTCATCAACAGAATGCAGGATAAGATGATAGCATACAGATAGCTAACAAATGCTTTAAAAATGTGGCAAAGTTAACATATTTAGAAATGAAACTAACAAATCAAAATTACGTGCTTGAAGAAATTAAGAGCAAATAAAGTTCGGGGAATTTTTACTACGATTACACCCAGACTCTGTCTTCCTTTTTGCTATCTAAAAAAATAAAGATTAAAGTATACAGAACTACAGTTTTGCATACTGTTTTGTATGGGTGTGAAGCTCAGTCTCTCACATTAAGGGAAAAACATATGCTGTGCCTAAGAAGGAGAGAGTAATGACAATCTGGGGAATTACATAATGAGGAGATTCATGATCTGTACTCGTCACCAGATATTATTAGAATAATGAAATCAAGGAGGGTGAGATGGGTACGGCATGTGGCATTTAAAATTTATGTGGAGAAAGGAAATGAATTTAGGGTTTTCTGGGGAAACCTGCAGGAAAGAGACCATTTGGAAGACCAAGGTGTGGATTGGAGAAATTATTAATATGGACATTAAAGAAATGGGATGGGAAGTTGTGGACTGGCTTAATCTGGGTCAGAATATGGACCACTGACAGGGTGTTGTGAACACGGTAATGAACCTTCAGATTTCATAAATTGCGGGGAATTTCTTGTCTAGCTGAGGAAGTGTTAGCTTTTCACGAGGACTCTGCTCCATGGCATTGGTGTATTGTTTCAATGAATTAATCATTCTGAACTGTCTTCTGTACAGGACTGAATCTTGGAACTGCACATCATTTCACTTTGGATTTGCTTCTTTAGCCATTATTTTCAATAATAAATTGGTGAATGTGAAGTTAAAATGAATCATCTTTAATGCAAGTGAATGAGTAAGTTAATCAGTTAAGTGCCTAGTTTGTAACATTACATAGTTTTTTTGTAGTGATTGCCTATTTTAATTTTAACAAATGAGTAGGACGATTTCTGTAATTGGATTTTAAAAATTCATATTTTGAGATTTACAGATTTTTACGAAATTTGACATATCTTGGAAGAATCTTGATGTCACAAATACATCATGTAATTTCTCTGCCTCCAAATGTGTGCACAGTTTCACACACAGCATTTACTAAAACATGCATACAAATTTTGAAACATGTATAATAGTTACAGGTTTCAGCAGGTGTCCTGATTGTTATTTTTCATTATTTGCTCATGATATGTACACCACATTACTGTAGACCCTCTTATGAATGGACTAACATGGGTAGTGGGTGGTCTGATAATGCCAACTGTCGGGTACTTCCAAATTTTGTGTGTGTGTGTGTGTGTGTGTGTGTGTGTGTGTAGCCTACAAGTCACCAGAACAGTAATGCAGCACTGTATAAATAACACTAATGCATGCACATAATACACACAAGTGTAATTCACCTTGTAGTGAATGTAAATGAATGATCATTAAGGAGACAGGCCTGTGTCGGTTTTCTTAAATATTAAAAGGAACCAACAGATTTTGTCCGTTATTTTCGAAATCCATACATAAGAGGGTCTACAGTATTGTTGTAAGCAGGCTTAGGAAAAACAGTAGCACCTTGAGAACTGAAAGATTTCATGTTAGTAGTTTAATGTGGTTTCTGATTGCGGTCAGTGGAAAAAAGAACAATTTTTGTGCTTGGGCAGTTGCCATAAATTTTTTTTGCCCACTTCTAAGTCTGTTGGTGACAAAGAGTTCATTTCTCATATTTTTTGTTATAGCTTTACCTCTTAAAGTTATCAATTTTCAACAAGTTTTCTGAAATGTAGCATTTTTACAGTGGTTTTGCTTTCAACAAGCTGAAGCTAATTATCAATTTTCAACACATTTTCTGAAATGTAGCATTTTTACAGTGGTTTTGCTTTGAACAAGCTGAAACTAATTTCAAAACTCAGTTTTGTTTCCAATTTTGAGTTTTAAAAAAATTCGGGCTTTGTATGTAGATTTATATATATATATATGTTGAATAATTTACATACGTCAATAATGTAGCACTGCAGTTATGAAATTCTATGAGAATGAATTACATGTGTTGCTGCAAATTAATATATTCTCTGCCAGGCATAATAAATGTTCAGGCCAGGTCCTGTGAGCCAGTCATTTAACCCCAAAATTTCTCACAATTGAAGTAAGAAAGTTCCAAGAGATTTTTAGTCTTCATGTGCCATCTAGGAGCAAGGCTATGTAACTAACTGCCTACAGTTCAAACTATGTAAAACAAGTTTAGGTAGCCATGACACATGATACAGAGGTGCAGTGGGAAAAAAAAGTTTTCAAGGCCAGAGTGCATTAATAATTTCCATATGCAGACCTGACTCAAGGAAGACAGAATGACAGCTCTTGAGATATGTGACTAGTAGAAAATGTGTACAATTTCCAGCTGTGGAGTGTTTTTCCTGTGCAAAGTCTGTTATGGAGATAACCCATTTACTGGTAAGTGTGTTCAGAATTCAAGCTTTTATCATTGTGGTTATGCGAAGTGGACTTATTTTGCCCACATAACTTTAATATAATTTTCATGGGACCTAAAGTAAAGTTACAATAATTGGTAAGATAAGTTGTGGGGCTGTGCATACCCTGGAAGAATGTTTTATGCCAATTTTATAAGGACTATCTCATGACAAATTGTAGTAATAACATAACTGTTAAGTGACAAAACTCTAGATTTCTTTGTCATAAAATTTGAGGTTATTACATTTTTTAAGTTAGGTTATGGGTTCTGGCTGTAATGCTGTGCAGTTCGGTACACAGGCACCAGAATTTTGTTGGAGCTTCCTCTACTTTTGTATCCTGAAGATGGTTGCACTAGGTTCCTCCAACTTTGGTACATGCCTATTAAAGTGCATAGTGTCACATCGTTGAAGACCATCATTCAAACTTATGTTGGTGAAGTTAGGTAGGGTGAAGGTTAAAGAAAGAGTAGAGCTATACCTTTACTCCCCTCTGGGCCTTCATGGCCTGCTCTAGGGTGACTTTTAGTGAGGTTAGGTTTATCTGGTACATTGAAGGAGTAGTAATCTTGTTAAAAATTCTTCCTTGTATGGTACAGGGCCTTCTTGAACAGTTGTTAGTTGTTGGGCTGCTTGAAACATTATCTTTGTTCATGGAATCTTAAGTTTCATTGTCATGTACCCTGCCCCACTCCACCCCTTTACCTCATTTGTTGAAGACCTACTTTAGTATCTCAACCAGCCACTACCCCAGTCTTCTAAAGCCATAATTGATTTACAGTAACGATTACTGGGTTCCAAGGTATTGGATTAAGAAGTGAGATATGATTTAAGGTTGGAGATTTTTTTTTTGTTGGGGGGGTGGGGGTGTAGTTTGCAAAGTCATTTTGTGAGATGAGATTCTGGTTACTAGGGTACAGACAAGTGTCTTAATCTGGATTAGCCAGTTACAAAGTTCGGTGAGACTTTGTGTGTCATGAGACAGGTCAGTAGGTCCTGGGAAGTGATATGTTGGAGACAGAATGAAAGGGATTTTCGCCTTTCTCCCTCCAAAAACAGATGTTTGAGGCATAATGCAGTCTAGTCAGGTGATAACATATTGAAGTAGGATGTGCACATTTAATGGATGTTATTTATACTTCTTTGAAACACTTCAGCAGCTGAACAACATCAGAACATACTCAACTCTTTTGTGGGGCATCTGCCCTTGCTGCACAACAGTAAGATAATTACCTGCATACTTTAGATGCATGAGACAACAGAAATTAAAATGTCCTAATGAGAACCATATTAATCAAGTTTTAACAGTACATATATACTATATATATATATATATATATATATATATATGGCATACATAATTAGGACCATTAGCCATGACATATTACACCTCAAGTTGTAGCTGGGTGTAAGCAGAAACAGAAGTACACTCAGTGAAACTGGAAATAACTGGATAAGAATGTGTTGTGTCCTTCTCTGTCAGCCTGTCATGTGTGATGCACAGAATTGAACTTTGTATCTTGAATTTGGATTTGATTTTGGTTGTCCAAGATTAATTTGTGGAGGTCTGCTGTAATATTTACTGTCCTGTTGCTCCATATTGTCAATTTCTTTCATGCTAATTATTAATCCTTTGTATCCTCCAGTGTAGTAAAATTACTGAATTAGTGTAGTAACACTGGTACATTATGCATCTGAACGGTGCCTTGAAGGCATAATGGTTATTTAAGAGCATGGAGACACTGAAGCATATGAGACAAGACCAGACCAACAATTTGCAACTGCATAAGTCGCAGCTAGACATGACAAGCCCCGTGTTGGTTTGTCTGGAGCATGACACCTCGTGCGCCATTATTTGCCAGTCAGAACAGAACTGGAAGCATGGCTGGTTTTGAAACTGACTGTTTTGTTGAGTGAGTGCAGGATGTATCATTCCTGCATAATGGGAAGGATAAAAAGCATAGCAACAAGGATTGGCCAGAAGATGGGGAAAGGTACTGGGAAGGAGATGGGATGTGATGGTAATCATGAATATTTTCATGGTTCTAATTTTATTATTGATAACACAAATTTACTACAGTATATATTTACAGTGATAATAGTGTGGAACATTGCAAATTTTATTGATGATGTAACTTACACAAATTAGTGACAGTACAGATAACCATACTGCACATACTTACTGGTATTCTGCCATTCAAATGTCCCAACAAGGGAAATGAAATCATTCACAGAGTGGCATTATGTGATGTTAAGTATGATGTGTGGTGTACTATGAGTGCATATAGGATTATTGGGCCCATTTTTTGTCTGAGGCTCTATATTCATACCGATATGCAACATGTGCTGACATTTTTTGATCACCAGTCTGATTATGAGCGAACCTATGCCTTTTTTCAGCAAGACAGTGCAACATCTGACATGATATAAAATTGTATGCATTCTGTACATAACGTTTTTGGTGACAGTAATAAGCAGAGGATTGTGACATCATCATTCATCAGATCTGAACCCATGTGATTTCTGCTTGTGGCACATGTTAAAGGAGTGGGTGTACAGGAACAGTCTTCACAGTGAAGGTGATCTGAAAGAAAGCATTCAGAATGTTGTGTTTTCAGCTTCACCAGCAGAACTGCGACATGCAATGAGCAACATTCTTGTTGAATGTGACATGTCTCTGTGAGCCGAAGGAAACCATTTCCAATACCATCTTTAAATATGGCAAGTACACAATCTAATAGGAACTGTAATGCATTTACCTAAAATTCGTGGACCCTGAATCATGGCAAACTGGAACAGTCCTGGGTATAGAGTGCAGTCAAATGCCATCCATGATGACAGAAACATAGCATTAGACTGATCTTTGTAACTGAATGTATTGACTTGTTTTGACTGAGGTTGATTGCAGTTCTTGTAGTGTGTGAGTGGTGTGGTTCTGTCTGGTCTGGTCTGCTTCACTGTGTCCGCACCATAAGACTACATTATTATGTATTTTCCAGCTATGTGGATATTGACATTTCTGAAGTCCACATTCCTTTCTGGGGGAAACTTCCAAATTTTTATACTGCAAGATAATAATTAGTACTCAGCACAGACAAAAAAAGGAGGCGGGGGGGGGGGGGGGGGGGGGACACAACCCAATGACAGGAATAAATTCATAGTGAGTTCTCTGTTGTTATTCAATGGTTCTTTCTCACTCCCTATGCATATGAATGCTTCATTTTAGTGAACTGAGAACAGTACCCTCACATATTCCCTTTATTTCTTATATACGTTTACTTCCTGGTCACTGAAGTTAGTGGTGTGCCTCTGAAATTGACATTTCACATAGCCACATTTTGTAGTACTGATTCCCAAACTATGTTCTTGCAGAACACTGGTGTTCCAGGTGTTGAACAGAAGTGTTATTACTGAAATTGAATAATGGTATTTTTTTCCCAGTTGACAGAAAACATAAAGTTAATGAATCCAATTTTCTCAGTCTTACATCTTTCTTGCAATTTTATATAAAAGCCACCCCTTCAATCAAGTGCATAATATATCACTTTATGTTTTCTGCTAGTAATACTGTTCCTAGTTTGAATGACGGCATAGAAGATTAAACTTTCATGGGTTTCTGTACGCAGCACCTTGATGTCCAGATGTTCTATGAATTGAGAAAGTTTTGGAACATTTATTTTGTACTGTTATAGATGTAGGACTGCTGATTCATATGTGAGCTACATGTTGGTGTCACACATCAAATTAATTTACTTGTACATACCAGTAAAATTTGTTCCTGACATACATGATATATGTGTTCACAAGAGTGGTTGCATAACTCAGAAATTTTGTTACTTCTTTTGTTTCACTGCCTCTAAATTTCATTAAAATATGCAGTCCATTAACTTCTAATACCACTAATTTCTGTCACATACAGATCTTTCTTTTTCACCTGTTAAAAAAAATTAAACCAAGAGAACTAAAATGAAATTGTATTGACACAAAATTTGTATAAATCAAAACTGTGTAAGTTTGGGAATATCTTTATTATGATTATCTTAAAAATGTTGCTTATGAAATGTAACTTAAGCCTAGATATAGAAATAATGTACCTGCATTAATAATACATGTCAAAAGTTTGAAATGCCATCTGAACTGAACGTGATGTCAGTACCATTACAGGTTGATCAATCTCAGAATGCTTGGAGTAAGGCTCTAAGTGTTTATTGTGTGTGTGTGTGTGTGTGTGTGTGTGTGTGTGTATACATGTGTAGTCATGTTGTCTGTGTTATGGTGTGGGCTGTTGTGGACAAGATATTGCCCCAGCTTCCTTGATAACAAATAACGAAAATTGTAACATTGAAAGTTACCATGCAGCTCAATATTACGGGGGATTAATAGGGGAAATGGTTGGTATGTGGTTCAGGTGTGCAAATTATTGCCAATAATGATGTGTAAATATAATCATTATTATAACTATTATATAATAATAATAATAATAATATAATGCCAACTACTTTTCAAAGTGGAAATTAGTAATGCTTGATTATGTAAATTATTGTATTTTGATTGAAATATGGATAGAGAACTAATCTTTTATAGTGTATGTAATATGCAGTGAAGTCCAGCCAGCCAATACTTTCTGTCACAGCAATAAGATGGATTCAATAATAATGGCTAATTGTTTTATATTTCATTGAGAGGATTACTTTACTTCGTAGCCTTCCCTTCACATCTTTAGGATATGCTGCACAGTGGTGGGACGTCAAGCTTGTGAAACAGACGGTTGTGAGTTTTGAGGCTTTCGCAGGTGTGTAGTTGAGGTTTCCATTCTTCTTGGACGTGGCACTGTGTCACTGGGTAATTCATTCCTGACGTTTAGAGACAGCCTAGTGGTCTCATCTTCAAGGGTCGACACATATTCTTGGACATTTTGACCCTTGAAGGTGAGACCACTAGGTTGTCCCAAAACGTCAGGCACCAATTACACCTTATTCAGAAGACTCTTTTGTTATTCCTAACTGATGTAGCACCCTATAAAACAAAAATTATATACAGAAGAAACTACACCAGAAAGGATGCCACTGATAAGTGTTTTGATTACACTTCTGTGAGTGACTGGACTGTAGACAACTTACCTGGCATGCCTCCAACAGCACTTTTTAGACATATTCATTTTTAAGTAGAAAATGTGTTGCACATCAGCCACAAGTTCTTGAACGTGTTCTACTATTGTGTTTGCAGCTATGCCCATAGCCCTACAAGCTTTGAACAAGTATAGTTCATTAATCATTGTGAAAACAATTTTGATGTTTGTCAGGGGGGAATGATTAATCAGCTATTTAATTAATTGGTATATTTATTCAGACAGCTATTTAATTCTATATTTATACATAATTTGTAATTGTTATTTAATTACACTGTCAGCTTCTGAGGTTATAATCTCTTTTCAGAATGCATGTCCTGTTAGGTTTTCATATATGAGATATGCATTTTTTATTTAACTTGCCAGATTTCTGATACTTTGGGAATTAGTGATCCATGTTCACTGAGTCACAGACTCGCAGCAATTTTGCATATAATAAATAAAATAAATTTAGCATACTAAAATACACGGTACAATTTGTCAAATGTGAAAGCAGGAGGTAATGACATTAAAACATAATGAATCCAAGCAACTGTGTAGTACACATAAATGCAATTATTGGCCATGTTCAAATCATAAAATAATTGACTTCCACTGCCATGCCAATACTACTTTGGTATCTCATTTCATAGCTACTGTAGATTTAAAGTTATTGTTTAAACATACATGCTATGGTTTATGCAGTGCTTACAATATCAACAGAGAATATATATATATATATATATACATATTTTTGTCTTAATTTATATACGAGATCTTGCTCTTAATACGTTTTGTATAAAAGAAGAGGAGACACATTTTATACTAACTTACAAAACATGCTTATTAAAAAACATCACAGATACATGTTACATCTGAAATGAGATACAAATAAGGTGTTTTAATGCTTATTAAAGTGATACTAAATTCTAGTACCTGTAAATAATATCACAATGTATTTTACACATGATATAAAAAGTTATAAAACCTATCTTTATATACTCCTTATCAAAATGCTACTACCACAGTTTTCAACTTCAATGGACAGCAAAGTATTTAGTAGATTTCTTACCAATAGGACCTGCACTAGAGAAAACTACTTATACAAAAGAAATGTGACTAGCATAGTGGTTCCCACCCTTTTTGACTACAAAGACCCATTCTTCAAAAAAAAATTTTCAGACCCCCAGATGATAATAGTTTTACCCTTAGACTCCATCAGTTGACAAAATAAATAGCAACAAAAAATATTTTGAACTCAATAACCACTGTAAATGAATTCACACTTCATTCATCACAACAACAAATATAAGCATTTGACAAATAGTAGTGTGGTATATTATTTAGTCAGTGTACAGGAGGTCTGTTGGCAGACCCCTTGGAGGAACACCCACAGCCCACCCCTGGGGTCCATGACTCACAGTTTGGGAACCACTGCTCTAGTAGCCTAAGATCATGCAATTATTTTACTCAGAAAACACAACTTCCTAGGATCAGTCATTCTGTGATTTTACTATTACTTTACATACACATGAATTTAACACAACACATGAGTGTTCTGTTTTTATACTGGTGTTGTTCCACATCCAGTTTCAAAAATATCTCTAAAACTTCAAAGATTTTAGGTTTTCACAACAGTGAATGTGAATATGGTGCTGCGTAGTCAGGGAGATATGTACCAACACTTCACAGGAATCTTCAGCCTCCCTCTCCAACCATCAAGATGGAGGCAGCAGATATATCCAAAATGGTAGCCCCTATATATCAAACTATATGGCGTCACATTCAAGAAAGCCACAACCTGCATAAGGACATGTATTAAAATGTGGTTCATGAGAATGAGAACCCTACAACTAAGAATGGAATCATGGGAATTTTAGTTTTTGTGGTGAGAGTTTGAAAACTTCAAATATTTAAGCCTTCACCTGTTCCATTAAAAACACTAGCATGTGGTCGTGTCAGCCTAGTATTTTCTTTACATTTAATTTTGGTGAGACTTTACTACATTTCACTATGTTAGAAGGGGCAGGGCAGTTATACTGTGTCCACTTAAAAGAGAAAATGGTTAGGAAACTAAAACACTGTAATATATCAGTTTTTAATAAGTGGTATGCTGTGTTTGACTTCCTCCTTCATACCTTCGTATGGTATTTTCAAGGAGAGCTTCTTCCTGATAAACACAGGCTTCCTTTATAAAGTCACTGGTAAGTCATCACACTCAAATACCAGGATAAGTTTTGTCTTAGCTAATGAACCTGTAAGTAATCTTCAGTCATTCAGTCACACAGTGTCATGTGTATAAACTCAAAATTGTAAAACTGTCAAGTCTGGAGCTCATCTGTAAACTAATCCCCACCCCCTCCCAATGAAATTATGTGAAATATGAGGCCAGAGTCCCCCTTACAAAATAACTTAGTTCGAGGTCGTCTTTTAGGCTAGATTTGGCACTTCAAAGCAAAAGAAACAGATTTTCAAAGATTTCACTAAAAGGAAAACCACATTCTGTTGACATATTAATGGAGACATTTGTAGCATGTCCTGTTGAGTTTCATAATGACAAGGGATTTAATGCAATTTTGTATGAATATTACAGTCACCTGGGATATGATGCTGTATGTGTGAGAGAGAGACAGACAGAGATTTTAGGCTTCTGCTGCACTGTAGTCGAGACCTTCACTTCTCTGGGATGTTATGCAGCTTAGGTTGGCAGCTGGTTACCAATGTTCCTGGACTGCTTCACCGTTGAAGATGGGACTGACAGGCTGTCCCAAAATTCGGTAACTGGCTGCCAACCTGTGCCGCATAACATCCCAGCAGAGCGAAGGCCTCACGCTGTGTAGTGTGGTGTGATGCTACCACTGTTTAGGGGGGACCCTGTCCTAAAGGTGGTGGTGACAAGTCCTTTTGAAATTCTGATACCAACTGCACGGTGTTGATGGTAATCTTTATATTTACTGCCATGAGAACCTCAGATCTCCCAAAAGTCTTCTTTCATTTTTACTGCACATATGATTTTTAAAATTCTGGACCATAAGCTACAAAATTATTCAGAACATACTGCAGTTATCACATTAGCATAATGCAACTTAATGTGTGTGTGCGTGTATTATGTACCTACAAGCTTCGATTTAAAAAATGTTATGCTTGAAAATAACATCTTACCACCTAAATTTTAATGGTGGTATCTTATATTGACTGAGTTGAGTATAAAATTCATTTAGAAAATTGTAGTTATATTTGTAACATTTTCATGTCTTTAGAGAAAAGAGAATAATGTACTTCTGAAGGAAAACTCATTCACTAAACCCTAAAGACTACTGGCTTCACTGATGATGAAGACTCATATAATACAGCTGCTTTATCATGAAGCACAGGAACCATGCATTACAAGACAAATTGTACAGGTTAACTATTTCTTACAAAATTCATTACTTACAACAGTCATGAAATATAATGAATCATGAATCCCATTTATGAATTACAACCTCAATAAACACATTCAAAATACAAATACCATATAATTAATTCATCCTTAAAATGTAACCTTATTAGTAGTATTATTATTATTTCATTTAAAAATTTGAATTAATATTTGGTATGTCATTCTATATATATTTAACCTTAAGACTGTAGCTAGAAGATTCAAGTCTTCTGGAAGAGAATTCTTCTGTTCCAGAGGACAGAATACTTCTGTTCCAGAAGACCTGAATCTTCACCAACAGTGCTAAATCTCACATTGCAGACTAACTTTCACTTACTCAATATTTGTTTTTAAAAACGTCTATGATATTCTGCTTTCACATTTCAGTAACACACACTGAAAGATTTGTATGTAAGTGTCTGAGGATAGCTGCCATTCTAATGGATTACAGTTTGACAGCTTATCACCCCTGTTCTGACAAAAGAGTAACACTTCGTCACACCCCGCATAATATTTTAGAGTGCAGTTTCTATAATATTCAGTTCATGCAGGATAAACTTGAGTGTTTTATGCTCTGTTTGATATTCCAAAATGTTTCATAAACATATACATTCTTCTAAAACCTCCTACATTCATACAGACATTTTTAGTTTTTTGATTTTAATAAGTGATAGAGAGCTCACCTCCCTAATCTGGTTCCCTTAGGACCTGGCTGGCAGAGGACCAGGGAATTTTCTGAAGCATGGGTGGTCACTAACTAACTATCAAAGCACCGTACACAGGAGGATGTTGTAAAATAAAGTGTTAGTGTTGTACAAAGCTTCAATGCATTGATACAAGGCAATTCATAGAGGAAGCATAAACAAATGAAATCAGTGATGCCATCTCCCTCACCCCCGAATGCAATGCGCATGACCAAAACACGTTAAGATTTATGAAACTTACAATAAACACGCAACTTGGAGACAAAATGAAAAAAAGAACAAAATTCTAATGCAAACTAAGACAGAAATGTGCAATTTTATCCATGATCATTGGACCTTTTTGTGGTTTTAATTAAATTGCGCCAGACAACAGGAGGTGTAGTATCATGGAATTCTGGATTAGGGAGGTGTGACCTGTAATAACATCGAAGGGTCAATAATGTGTTTAAATTTTATAATGTTTGTGTTTTGTCAGAACAGACATTTACATCACCATTAGTAATAACGCAACATATTTTATACATTATTAGGATCAACATCTACAGAATATCAGAATACAAATTTGCAAGCAATTTATTAAAAATAAATTACACAACACCTACTTCTTTAATTAATAACATTGATTAACAAAAGCAAGTCTGAGGATCATCCACTAATCAGCAATGGCAACTAAAAAAATTCTGTTTGTAATAAATACTGTACTAAGCTTGTATGGGAATGGTGCTGGATTGGAAATGTATCACTCAGAAGGCAACAGATGCTCAGAAAAGATTCTTTATGCTCACCAGACAAAACATGATCTTAATTCAGGTACAAAAATCTTGTTTAATCGTAAAAGAAATAAAACTTTTATGTTGGCCACTGAGTACATTACTGTATAAAATCAATCTGACCTAACAAGTGGCTCTCGGTACAAGAGATAGCAGTGTGAAACAAAAATGTTCCTGATGCCACATGGCAGACTGCTCAGGGGTGGATAATTCACTGTTGTTTTGCTGATAAAAATGTTGTCTATTTACAGTAACAGTAACTGCAGTTAATGTTACTAATGTATGTGACAGGGAAGGACGAGGCTAGTCATTACCTTTTAGTTTAAAAATCATTTCCTTGCATCAGCATCCCTTTGTGCATCATTTGAGGTTCTCACAGCAGTGTGGTTGAGGACTCAGGTCTTCTGGGATGTGATTTTGTGTCACTGGGTTGAACTTTCCTGACACTTAGAGGAATGTACTGCCTTCATCTTCAAGGGTTGAGGGGTCTGAGACCTCTTAACCCTTGAAGGCACTATATTCCTTCAGAACATCATGAAGCACTAAACCAGGAATACAGCATCACATCCCTGAAGACCTGAAATGTTAGCATTCCAGTGCTGTCACAAATACTGTGTGTCCTATGTATCATCTAACAAGTTTTCCTATACCCCTCTCAGTTGCAAACATGATTCAGAACTAAGCAGAAGTCTAGATGTGTGATCAAGAGGTTTCAAGCACATGAAGTTATTGTATTATTTAATTATAGTTACTTTTCATAATTAATTATGTGTGAATTCTCTTTGCTCTTTACCATGCTATGCTGTGTAACAATTTTCCTCCTGCCTGCAACAGCTAGCACCAGAACATGGGATATTGTTACAAAATGGCTTCTACAGTAACGCATATGCCTTCAAAACAGTGTTATTCATACAGTCCAACAGCAGTGGTATTGGGGAACTGTCAATTCTAGCAGCAAAAGTACAAAAGTTTTTATAATTTTATCTGTAGCTTATTTAATGACAGTAACTTGGATTACATAGTACTGAATGACTGGATGACAGTGAATTATGAATTGGAAAGAATGTGGAAGGATGCAGCCACAGCCTAACTGAATGTACTATCTTGGCATCAGCCTGGAGGGATCGAGGAAAAACACAAAAATCTTGCTGAGGTCAGTCAGTGTCCTGGCTATGACTGGAAACAGATGCATTACTTCTTGAGCCAAGTTGCTCAGTCCAAAAAACTGTAATGAAAAATTGTAGGAACCAGCTTCCTTTACTCTCAAGTTCATTATATCTTGGCTCAAAGGGGCATGACAGTTTCCAAAATCAGAAACTATTTTTGAAACAAGTGTTTTAACATACCAGGTTAAATCTGAAATAATTTCTAGTTGCCAGTTTGATTTATGGACAGTCCCATGTCATATAATGTATTACAACAACTAGAAACACTATATATTACATTATAAATATTAAAAGTCTGAACATCATTATACTCCACTAGTATAAGGGTCACAAGAAACATTAAAAATGTGCGTGCAGCATACAGATGCATGTACACTTAAAAAGCATTTGAAGAGTATTGCACATGAAGTGCAAATGATATAACAGCACTCTCACTGACACACACAAAAATGGACTTCAATATTATTAGCCATACTGAAGATGGGGTTAACCATTGCCACTCCCTTGTTCGGCTAGACTAGTATTTCAGTTGTTCTGGATATACTTTTTAGAATGGAAAGAGTTAAAAAGAAATCCTACTCTCATTTTTCCTTTTATTCTGCATTTTATATTTTGAGGTAATCCATCCCCTTTTAGGGAAGGCACAATTTTTTTTTCATTAAAAAAATTATTTTAAAAACTGCATTGGTCTGAACATAATGCACAGCAGACTAAAAGTCACATTCCATAAGATTTTATTTTAATACTAATCATTTTATCCACTGTGTTCATAGTCTTTAAAACAATGGTATACAATCTAATAAACATGAAATGTAGAAATGAGTGTACATGAGGACTACACATTATAGGCTTGTTTGAATAAATGCTGGGTCGAACATCATAATCTTACAGTACTGTAATTCGGTTATACACAAAATCAGAAGGTAAAGAATAACACATACAGTCAATTTGGAGGGTTCTGATGATGGTATGTTATACTTTGTATTAGTGAGTAGGCTGAGGGGCTGGACAACCAAAGAAATGTGGTTCAATTCCTGGCAGGAGCAAGAGATTTGTCTCTCAAAAGACAGACCTGTAGTATCCATTACACAACAGGCTAGGTGGGCCCCAGAGCCAGTCAGGATGTTACAGAGAAGAGAAACATCCAGATTGAAATTTGATTCCTCAGTCATCCAGCCTGTAGTCTAGTCACTATAGACACTGAGCTATCCCTGGCTCCATGATAGCAGAATTGGACCACTAAACAATACAATTAGTAAACTTTATTCTATTTTCACCGTGCATTTTTCGATTATACACAATGTTTTTCATCAACTAAATGCACTTGTTATAAAAACACTAAAATATTCTAAAACTGTTTGATAAAAAGCCCCGACATGTTTCGGCTCACCAATGAGCCATCCTGAGGGGGTCACAACTGACTGTTCTCGAAACACGTACATATGTTAATCCTCTGTAGAGGTATATGGTCAACGTTTTATCTCACCAACCTTACTTTATCACTTCGCAAGCCGATATGTTTTTTAAAACACTCCCTATAGATTATGCACTATATTATTGTGTCACTTACACACTCACTATTGTTTGTAGTGTACATTGGTTGCTGTGGAAACGTAGATATTTTTATATATGGTCACCTGTTTTCACTTATGTCTGTGTTCACATTGTTCGTCCTTTTTTAATTCTTAGGTTGCTACGTAGATTCCTAGGCGTCATGTTGAATGTGAGGAAAATATGCTGATGTGAAATGTCCGTATGACAGACCACTTTGTCGTGGCTTAGTTTAAATTAATTCCGAATATAAAGAACTGCTGTATGAGGGTTGCATCTGTCTGCTTGGAATCAAAGTTTCGCTCCTGGCAAAAGTCTATTACCAACCCCCACGTGCGTGAAACCGCATGGTGACCTGGGTTGTATGCCATTTTGCGTGTTTCATGGTGTGTTTGTAACTGGCAAACGATGAGTGATGACGACAGGGATATTGATATTGAAAGCGATGAGGGGGACGAAGATTCGGATTTCAGGCAGCCGCGGCAGTCAAGTAATCAATATTTATCGCAGGCTGAGAAACGAGCGCATCGCAATGCTTTAGAAAGAAAGCGTAGAGATCATCTTAAGGACAGCTTCACCAGTCTACGTGAATCGGTTCCGGCACTACAGGGAGAGAAAGCGGTGAGCAGGGCATTGATTTTGAAGAAAGCAGCGGACTACATCCAATTTATGAGGAGGAAGAACTCCGCGCACCAGCAGGACATTGATGATCTCAAGCGTCAGAATTCCCTCCTTCCTCGAGTCCCAGATACTACAATACCAGGCTCCTCTGGTGAACATGCGCTCATAAACATCCGCATATTTTCCTCACATTCAACATGATGCCTAGGAATCTACGTAGCAACCTAAGAATTAAAAAAGGACGAACAATGTCAACACAGACATAAGTGAAAACAGGTGACCATATATAAAAATATCTACGTTTCCACAGCAACCAATGTACACTACAAACAATAGTGACTGTGTAAGTGACGCAATAATATAGTGCATAATCTATAGGGAGTGTTTTAAAAAACATATCGGCTTGCAAAGTGATAAAGTAAGATTGGTGAGATAAGACGTTGACCATATACCTCTACAGAGGATTAACATATGTACGTGTTTTGAGAACAGTCAGTTGTGACCCCCTGAGGATGACTCGGTGAGCCGAAACATGTCGGGGCTTTTTATCAAACAGTTTTAGAATATTTTAGTGTTTTTATAACAAGTGCATTTAGTTGGTGAAAAACATTGTCAATAAAATTAGTAATTTATAGTTCTTTATATCCTCAATGGTTAGATTAACAAAAAATGCAGGGCACAATTTGTTTTCACAATTTCCTGTTAAATTTTGTCTCCACAGTTCATAAAAGTAAAACCATGATAGTATGAAATACATTTTTAGCAGCTTGAGGTTTACATCTTAAGTGTAATAAAATTACTGAAAAACTGTTTTGGACAGTAGAGAAGACAAACTGGATGAAAGAATGAATGTCACATATCCCATGTCAGCAGTCAACTTAAACAGGATGTACTATTTGAACTTTCAACAAGCAATAGAAAATTTCTCGCAAGGTTGGATTCAGTATCACCAGGACACACTCAAACCTCTTCATTCTAAAATCTCTGACAATCACATGAGACAGTGTTTGCTATCAGATGTGTATATATGTATGGGGTCAAGTTATGAATCATATGACATTTTATCCTCCAAGACCACAGAGCCCAAGCAATAAAAATGAAAAAGGAGCTGCAGGTACCCATTACTACAATTTTAACATCCTTTGACACTATGAACTATGTAGTAACTTACTGTAAGACGAGTTCGCGGAACAGCAGAAAACATAGCTCTGTATGACTTCTGCAGTCTAGGAGTATCACATACAAGGTACTGTCATGATGAACTTCGTGCTGCTGATCAGTTCAGTGGACTAGAAGAGTGTGAGCATGACAAGTCAGATACGCTGAAAGACGAATGATACATTCTACTGACTTGGAAAGTTGACTTCCCGGGGAGGCTGACTGTTCTCAACCAACCACACTGAGCCACTTGAAGCTTTCTGCAGAATGTGTATCATTGCCCTGGCCACGTGTTCTGGTCTGCAGAAGGAACAGGATAAAGTGTTTTGGTGGTATAGTTACAATGCAGATGTACCTATTTTCTCACTCAAATCACAGCTACAGACTGCATGGGTAATACTAAATTCCTTTTCTTGCACCAATCAAACCAGAACTCCAAAATAATATAGTCAAGTCCTATTAGACTCAACTATAAACATACTCAATAGAGCTGTTACAAAGTACATGTAAATAAGTTGAACTTGGTTATATTGGAACAGTTGACTGGCTATGTTGTTATATTTGAGGTAGATGCTCTTCTGTATGTCACACTAAGCAAGGCAGAAAAACACATGCCCTATGGGGAATCAGTTGGTACCACTGAACGTATGTTATAGCTGAGGTGTCACAAAAACCATGGTTGTTATAACCAAGTTCAACTGTATATTAAAAGAACTTACCTTAAGAGAAATATATTCTTATTTTTAAAAGGGCTATGTTAACTATTAAAAATTTCAAACGTTTGTAAAGTTTAACGTTGAAGTAAAATTCGAACAAAAATCTGTACTACTACACATTAAAATATAGCAATTTCAGTACAGCAGTATTACAAGAATATAAAAAATGCATCCAGTACATCATATTTAAATGAATGAGTAATATTTGGCAGCATCTTTCAATACTGACTTCTGTGTGATGCTGTTAGCTGTGTCACGCTGCCAAGCCTTCTCATATTCAGATGACAGAAGCTGCTTTTTCACATCTCGAACAAGGCCTGTTTCTGTTGCAGCAGGGCAAAGTGCAATCACACGTACTCCTGTCATATTCACATGATAC
This sequence comes from Reticulitermes speratus, assembly GCA_021186555.1. NCBI lineage: Eukaryota > Metazoa > Arthropoda > Insecta > Blattodea > Rhinotermitidae > Reticulitermes > Reticulitermes speratus. The sequence goes on along the minus strand of JAJKFL010000427.1, from coordinate 8,632,183 downwards.
GAGTCCTGTGAAACGGCCATAACATCTTTTTAAATCTGATATTGTGTTAAAAATTATTTATTTTATGGTATTAGTTCTTGTAATAACAGAATTCAAAAACATGTATGCATTCAGTCCTCTTGATATTTGAGGTTCTAATATCGGGAATGGTCTCCTGGCATGTGGCACCATGTGATTTGGTAAACAGATACCAACATTTTTGGAGGAAGTGGCTGCCTCCATCTTCAGGGTACCTAAAAATGGAGATAGATGGTTCCTCTGAAATGTTGTTACCTATCTACCACACTACATGGCATTACATCCCGTCAGACTTTGAGCTTACTATTTCTTACTTCTGTTTGTTTTTTTTGCTAACTTAATGGTTTTGTCAACGATGAATATGAATTTGAAACTTCCAAAAGTTTAGTATTTTACAACCTGTAGACAGTGGGCTCCTGTGAACATAATAATAAACCTTCAGGTTCCACAAAAAGTAGGGGATTTCTTGACCAGTGAAGCAACTAGCAGTAACAAGAAGAACCCTGCCCATAAACTGCAAAACCCCGATTTAATGTTCCCGCATTTAGTGAAATCCCGGATTTAGTGATGACTTTTTCATGTCCCGACAATAGCTCCATATAAACAATGTACCTCCATTTAATGAAAACCTCAATTTAGTGAAATATATTCTAATCCCCCAGCAATTCATTAAATAGGGGGTTTACTGTATATGGAAAACATTTTCAGTCATAATTTCTGTACTGTCTTGATTTCAGCATGACAAAGCTGTACCGACAAGACAGGCCAAGAAGATGTTTGTGGCTCATCACTGGACCTGCAGTGGACAAAACTCTGGTAGGTGTGCAGATGGAAAAACACAGTTTACTTCATGAGGCAAAGGATCACCTGGAAGGTTATACTGAATATGGTGCCCTCCCAACATCTTGTGAGATTTCAACAATTTTTGACAGATGCTGTGACAAAACGTGAAGTTCACTTCTTTTGATTTTCAGATTAACGTTCCATATTTCAGTTGATACATTCTCCAAAGTATATGGCTTATTTATATATGTGACATGTGAGTTTCTCACAGCTATATCAAGGTTCCAGTCTCGTGGGACCTGACACCATGTAGTTTTTGTAGATGAATACCAACATTTCAGGGGAACCTGTTGCCTCCATCTTCAGGGTATATTAATTCCTACTTAATATTTTCCTAGAAGAAAATTGCTGTCTCTCTCTCTCACACACACATACACATGCACACACACACATACATACACACACACACTAAAATCAAGGGAACATAACGGCCATATTATATAATAGTGAGTTGTTTAAAACTTCATCTACAGCCTGTAATAAACTGGTGCAACAGCATGCAGAAAACAGGTGTAACTATTTATTTCAGTCGATCAGTCAAATGAAATTAACTCCAGAATACATGTGATCATTACGATCCTTGGATTCGAATGTGTATTATTCTTATCCCTGGAAAATACTGGAGCAGGAATTCTACAGTAAAGACCAACACAATACACAATATGCTATGGAGAACAGATGTAAGTTATTTTACTAAGTTTGGAACACGATACATAACTGTTCCACTTCACTGAGGCACAGCATAAATTAGGGTTGACATAAAAGCCAGCACTAAATTACTACACTGTAACAAATTACAGATTTTAAACTCAGTCTTCAAGCTAAGAATACAAAGGATATAGGTAACAAACTTACTCCATAGGCCCGTGTGAAACCAACAATTGCATGCTTAGTGGCAGTATAGATGGGAATGCTGACGTATGGTCGCAAGCTGACATTGGAGCCCATGTTAATGACAGTTCCTCCACGACCACCTCTGTCCTTTCCTATAAATCTCAGTGCAAGTAGTGTGCCACGAATTACACCATTCTGTAAGCATACATAAAGACATTCATAATCAGCAACTGACAAGATCTCGCTTTTCCATAGAAGTACAGGCACGCAACTTCAACTTAAATTGTCAGGAAGTCCAAGGAGTTCCCTTCAATATATAAATAGCCCTGCCATTCTGTGTAACAACCCAGAATCTCAAGTACTGATGCTGTATCAAAACATTCACTCAGTGCAGGATGTATAACTAGCTGCTGACCGCCTGCAACAGGGCAAAGAGTTAAGTAGACTGAAGAGCCCACACAAAGCTACTAACAGGATAAAAAGAACAGGCTAGTGATATGCCTATACTGAGGCTTTTGCCTGTTACAATAAAGAAATGTGGAAAGCCAATGGGTCTTCGTTTTGCAGGTAATGTCAGTGGATCAAACATACAGAGCACTGCCTGACCCACAAAAGTAATTTAAAACAGGCAACCAACAGGAGAAAACACTAGCAAAATTGTCAACAGTTGATATTATTGTGACAAGAAAGGGAACCGGGAAGAATTATATTCAGTCCATTTTCCATATTTCAAATCAGTTGATAAACCAAAGGCTGGACAGAGGAAATGTACCTGCACATACAGACATGCATAATGAGGATTGGAACCTGCCCAAAACGGTGATTGATCAATGCAATTTAAAACAACAGGGACAGATCAAACTGTACCTGCTGAAGTATGGAATACAGACAGCATCTAACCTCACCTTTGTTTTAGGTATTTTAAAGCCTGTCTGGTACAGGATAAGGAGCTGGGATACGGTAGTCAATATAGTTACTAGGCTACAGGCTGGATGATCATTCCTGACAGAGGCAAGAGATTTTTCTCTCCACCAAAATGTCCAGACAAGCTCTGGGACCCACCCAGCATCCTATTCAATGGGTATTACGGGTGCTTTCCCTGAGGGTGAAGCAGCTGGGGCATGAAGTTTACCACTCAATTCCATCTAGTGCTGAGGTTAAAAATGAGTGGAGCTATACTTCTACTCCCTTTGTAAGCCCTTGTTACCTTTTTTTACCATCAGCTGGTATAGGATATGTTCCTCAGGTCTGGAGAGAGACATAAATGTGATGTTTGTACCAAATAATATTGTCCCGTCAGTCTATCACAACTTTTATCGTTGACAGTGAAGAAATTCGTAAATCGGCATATAAAGGTCGATGTACTGCGGGATTATCCCCTACATCAAAACCAATTTGTCTACCAAATGAGTAAATCTTTTAAAACTGTGCTTTACAATGCATTTAGAGCATGGCAGAACATGGGGAAATTGACATTGAGGCAGCATGTGGCATAGAAATTTCTGTAGAATGTTATGCAAACTGACAATCTGCTCAGGCTGCCTGAGTCACCTAGATGGCTAGCAAACTTGTGTAATACTCTACAGAAATCTCTCTACAGGAACTCTTTTGAAGCAATAATGAAAGCTGTGCAAGATGTGAGGTTCTCACAATGATGCTGATGAAGATGCACACCATCAAGGATATGATGCCACACAGACTGGTACACAGGTACCACCATTTCAGAAGTGCTTGCTGCCTCCATCTTCTGGGCTTCTATTGAACATTGGTACCTACACACCAAACTACATGGTGTCATACCAAAGTATAAGAATCTTCAGTAGTGAAAGCTGTTGATTGGCATGGAGCTGAGCACAACATTCATATATGGATTAACACTATGATGGAAAGCAGAACAGAATAATAACATTATCAAGAGAAACCTTCACAGTATGTGCACGGGGAGGTCACCTCTGTCTCGTGGAACCTGGTGATGCTGAACTGAACATGGGGACACAATGTGTAACAGGCATATGACTTTGCAATAACAACAAATGGGAAATTTCCTCAGCCTGTATAAGAGACATTACAAACAACTCTATTAACAAAATTAGAAACTTATGTAACACCAACAAATGCACTATTTTATATTTTATTCACACTATCTTGTACATAGCTCCTGCATGTTTTGTTGTTATATCATGCCATCTTCAGGGAGCTGACACCACAGTTTCCATAAAACTTACAGCAATAAAAATAGGTCACAATACGTGTACATATGTTGTGATATCAACAGTGCAGAAAAATGCAGGTTCTGGTTAAAATAGCATATACAAATGTAATATAATAATGTTGGTGAAACTGTAATACAGTTTGTTTGTTAAAATAGTTAAAAATTATACATGTTTACATTGTAATTAAATCTTTGCATACAAACATGTACTCTTCTTTGATCCAAATTGGATCCCGTCCCTGTATGGTGAGTATTGTATGGTGTGTGAATAGTGCATGTGTTGGTGTTACATAAGTTTCTAACTTTGTCACAATGCATGGCATAAACAGAATAAAAACTTTATTAACAGTCCAGCAGAGGTGTGATCAGATACACCTGTCGTATCAACCCAAACAAAGTGGCAGGTCTACTCACACTAATGTACACAACACAGAATCATGCAAGAGGCCAAGAAACAACATGATTTTATTTACAGAAATTATGTTTGTGCTCACCAAGTTAATGTCTACTTCAAGCTCCCAGAAGCGGTCATTCATGATTCCAGCATTGTTGATAACAATATCAAGGTTACCGAACACTGACACTGTTGTTTGAAATGATTCTGCAAACAATACCATTTAAAATTTTCAACATTTTCTGTATTTTTTATTTTATACTTCTTTTAGGACAGTCCAACTATTGTATAGAGGGCATACCTTCATATTGTGGGTAATCTGTGACATCACACTGGCAAAAGATTACCTTGTCTTTGCCATATTTTGCTGAGAACTGTTGAACTAACTGCTCTCCAACCTCTGTATTAATATCACAAATTGAAACCTGCAATGTAGAGGGGTGTGGTCAAGCAGCAAAATATAATCAAATGTGATGGATGAAATACAAGAAAAAGTAAACTGACAACTGTAAAGGAGATCATGAAACGTTGAATCATATGATCAGGAAGTCACTGCAGGCTATATCCATTAATTTTATTTATGCCAAAATTTGCAACTGGATAAAGAACACCCAATAATTTAGTTTAGAAGGTACATAAGTTCATTTTATTAAACAGCAATATGAATTAATAAAACAAAGCACGTTAATATATTTAATTAAACTGAACATATATTGCATGTAAATTGCTATGAAGGTATTTTGAGGGGTGGGTTTGCACCCTTACCTTGGCTCCATGTTTCAGAAGTTCTTCACAATAAGCTCTACCAATACCTGCTGCACCGCCTGTCACAAGCGCAACCTTTCCCTTTAAATCCATGGCTAGGACGATTTATTCGGCTGCAGAGTACTTAAATATTCATAATTTACTCAGTTTCGATAATGTTTTTACCCTTCCACAGTCACAAAAATCTCCTACTACTGCTGCTGCCACCTACGAGGGGTGCAATGGGGTGATCACTCCCCAAAATGGCTACTTCAACATCCATGACAGGTAGCCATTTTCTCTGACGCGTGGTCTCAGTGACCGTAAGTAGCGAATTTAAGTGTGTATGTTGGGTATGTGTGTGTTTTGTAATAGAAAACGGATAAAATTGGGGCGTCGTGTTGTTTACAATAATATAAATACGTTTACAAAGAATGAGGACTTCGGCTTTTACAGGTAAGAGGAAACTAACGTTTCTTACGGCAACTGTTAGGAATGGTCAAGTGTCTCTGTGTATTGATCTTGTTGTTACAGGCAAAACGACGTGAAGGGTATATATTGTGAGAGAAACATGTTCGGTCAAAATATAGACTGCGGCGTCAATTCGCACCCGATGATTTTTCTGATATAGGCTAGGTTATTAGATCTGTAGTGTATTTGAAGCTGGTGCTTTTTATGTGTGATAGGCCTAATGTTTGAGGTAGCGTTACACTTGCCCGGTAATTTTTTGAATCATAGTTGCGTACAGTATTGTTCCTGAGGTATGTTATTAGGCTTAAGTGTGGAATACGGTTTTGGCCCCACTTGTACCACCTTAGTGTATCATTCCACGCGGGTTTTTCTTTCTAAGGATCTCTTTTTCTTTACAGTAGGTTATTTTGCTGTGGTTTGTGTCATGGCAGTGAATTTCAAAAGGGTATAGTAAAATTCCAGTTTAAAGAACTTATGAAGTAGCAGTGAAGAACGTGGAAGAGTAATTAAGTATTAAAAAGAAACGAGTTTTGACATTAATATCTTTACCATGAAGTCAGAAGAATGTTAGTGCCATGCTGCAAAACTGGAGTCGTATTGGATGGTTTCAATCAACCAGGGTCGCTCCTTGGGACAAAGCAAAAAATAAACATTGTTCAAAGTGTGCAGTATATCATAAAGTTTCAGATTACACAATATAATGAGCTCCATATGTGACTTGTATGTGAAGGCAATTTTGGGATATATCAAAATCAGGTTACTGTTGAATATCATGCTTTAGTGGGTAATGCATTTCTAAAAATGCACTTGTCTGATGTTTTTGTGGTTGTATGACCTATTCCATATAGTGTTGTCATTTGACTACATTTTGCATCCATGGAGTGCAAATGTATGTGTGTATGCATCTGTGTGTGCATATAAAGGTAGCCTTAAAGGCTTCACTTCAGCTGTGTTAGACTTTTAATGTATACTTTACTTGAACTTATATTAAAGAGGGAATTAGGAATATATTCTGTTGTTGCAGAGTTCAGAATCTTTCTTGTACATATTTGTGTTTATTTTAGGGGCAGAGTAACATCAGTACAGAAGCTGCTGTCCAACCTTGGTGTAAGGAGCACCTGAAGAGTTCTGATCTACACCAACTGCACTCAAGATGTAACTGAAGTCAGAAGCTACTTGCAGGGTATGTTATTTACTAATAAAAGTGTTAATGACATTGAATTTAAATACTCACTGAGACATATATTTCTATGAAAGTTTTTATTTTACTGAGTTATTCTGTTCAGAGCACAGATTGCTTGAAGCACTTTTGAGTAGATTACACATATGCGAGGTTTGAGGTTCTTAGAGTGGTGTTGCTGAAGATTCAAGTCTTCTGGGATATAACACTGTGTCGTTGGATGGGTGGTTCCTGATACTTCGAAGTGTATTCATCTTCAAGGTCTAGTAATCTTCTTGGAATGCTTGATGCAGAAGCTGAAGGCACTATGATCCCTCAAAATGTCTGGAACTACCTTCCCAGTGACACAGTGTCACATCCCACAAGACTTGAAGCTTCAGATTATGATTAGACAATTGAGGCTGTTACACTTTGTTTAGTGTGATGTGATAGTAAACTTAATCTACATATTGAGACAAAGACCTCATTTACTGTGGACTGAATGTGGTGTATCCAGCAAGTTAAACGCATGATGCGAGATGTTCTGTCCGTTACAGCTGTCTTCACATGTTTGTATACAACAGTCATGTGTTAGAAATTTCATTATTATAAATATCATTATTCTTCTGCTCTTATCACCTAACCTGGAATTAATGTACTTATAAACTTTTGGTCATGGTTATATTTTTGTAACTGGACAGAATAATGCTTCTGAAGTTTTATTTCAGTATGTTTGTCATACTAAGTCACTGGCAGCAGGAGTGTATCTAGTTATGACACTGATAAGTGGGAGCTCAAAACAAAATAGATATTGTGCAGTAGTGTGATTTGAAAGCCTGTAGCTAATTTGTTTGCAAACCAGTTTGAATAGTTGGTGACTGTAGGAAGTTGACATGATGGAGAACAAAATTGCTTGAGGTAATGCAGGAACTAATAATGGAATTTAAAATAGACAAAAGTTGCATACCTTTTTGAGCATTATGATTGCTAAGGGAGCAGGTTTCGCAAGATTGAAACGTCTTTGAGGTTGCATAAAATTTGCATAGTGACATTGATCACTACATCATGCCTTCACGGCAGGTTATAGGGTGAACTTTACCTTCTTACTCAAACTACCAGTAGGACTTCATTTTTGTGTGTGTAGTATTGTTCCCTGCTGTTTACATGCTACACTTTGTTAAAACTGACAGGCAACTGATTGTGTCCTTAGCATTTTGTGTAGTTGATGTTATTCCTGCCTCATTGGAATTTCCAAGACTCTTCAGTGCACAAACTTTGTGGAATTCTGTATCAAATGGAAAAGATACAGAAGTTATAAACCAATTGAAAATGGGAGGAATTAAAATCAATGTATGAAATCCGCGGTGTTCCGGGGTATTACGCGGCATCGTGTTGTAATTGTTTACCGATGTTTCGGGACAATGTATCGGTATTCTCATAGTTTTTTTTCCCTACTCGGACTTTTGACCAGTGAGGATGGGACTGATACGTTGTCCCAAAACGTCGGTAAACAATTACCACACGACGCCGCGTAATACCCAGAAGACCACGGCAGAAGCCTGAAATCAAAGTCAATGCAAAATTACTAGTCAGAGTTATCCTATACACACACTGTGATTAAAAATAAATTTCCCTCACTGGGGATCATAGCACACCAACTATGAGATTCACTGGTGTCATGTCAAGGTATAGCTTAAAGGTATGTTCAGGTTCTGGAAGGAGGTGTGGCTGGGAGAAAATGCATGTACTGTTAGGGTATCCTGACCAGATAGAAGCTCCAAACAAAAAGGATTGGTTCGGACAAAATCTGAACCTTAATTATGTATAGACAGCAAAAATGTCTTGAAAAGAACTGCAGTTTGGAACTACCATCCCCCCTCCCAAAGGATATCAGTTGTTTTATCAAAACTGTAGGAGGCTACCACCATAATGTAAGATACTTTAATGTAAGTGAAAGTTTGAGGGCATTCTTTCAGAGGGTGGGTCTTGTTGACAGGATTTCATTGGCCCCATTGAACAAACTGCTGTGTTTCGTGATGAACCTTCCCAGCTGTGACCAGTGAGAGGAGCAACTGAAGACTTTGGACCCCTCTTCCTCCACTACTCAATGATGGAAACAGCATGCTTCTTCAAAACATCAGTAAATTTCTACCAACTGCATGACATCACAGCCCAGAGACAGTAATCTGCATTGACAGCCATTTTATTTACACGTTGAAAATCTTAAATTAGTATACCAATTGAGTAATGCAC
>JAJKFL010000427.1:8507700-8623232 GCA_021186555.1 Reticulitermes speratus | reverse complement strand
GTTGGTGATGCAGTAACGCTGCAGGGGAGAAAATGATGATATTGAAACCACTTACCTCCATGCCTAGAGGCACTGATCACAGGAAAAGGGGGAACTTCTTACAGTGTGTATTTTTGGGATAAGTGAATTAAACGTGTTTGTTTTGTTTGCCTGTCACCACAGATAGGTGTAAAATTGAGTTCGGTACACTTTAAGGGTGACTTCCGTGATCTTAAAATACTTAATTTTGTAAGACTTTTGTCAGATTTTGATAATAATTATTGTAGAGTACTGTCATATGAGCACAAGTTCCATTCTATTAAATATGAAGAAAATGCAGGGATGGTAGGGCCTGAATGAATTTTTATATCATGAAAGTGATAAAAATGCCCTGGATAAATGTGACAGGGATCCATCAAGATATATATTATGCAATACTTGTGTAACACTCATTTTGAAAACCACAAATTTATTAATCCTCATGACCCATGCACAATGGAAAATGTTATTTGACCTCCTGCTACCTAGCTCACATCCACTTGATTTAAAGTGTATATGCAGCAGACAGAGATGTGTAAATGAAATATCATATATTAATGTCATCCAACAGTCCTTTTTATGAAATTGTTTGAGCACAAAAAAAAAATGACAGATTTACTTTCAGTATTTTTGACCTCATGAGCTGAAATGTCTCCCCAAGTTTCTAACAAGGTGGAAAGCTGCTTTGGACATTTTTAAGAAAAGACCAATCTCTTGTCTCTGCCGGGAACTGAATCCCAGATCATCCAGTTCATAGCCTAATCACTACATTCACTCCAATAGGTAAGTCTCCCCAATTTGTTTTATGGGAGTTATAAGTATAATGTTTCTGTACTTTTTACCAAGATATTTAGTAATGATTAAAATGAAGGTGAACAGCAGATTTTGGTTTTGCAGAGAGCAGGATGAGAGGTAATGACATGCCTGTGCTGGAAACGATTTGTCTACACTGCCAGAAAAAATGGCACAATTCGAGACAACGCACATAAAGAACTTGAATTTCTATAGGAAGACCACTTCTTCTCAGGCTAACACATACCCTATTCCTTCAGCACCATTACATCCCCTTATACTTTTTCACAACTGTTCAGGTAATTTAAGTGGCTGAAAGTGTCTGTAAAATATACATTGTTACCTAAATGGGCACCAGTATATCAGGGTCCAACTGAAGACTACATTAATATGTTGAAGAAGAAATGTGATTAACAACTTGCAGCACTGCTGTTATATGGGAAGCATAATTAACAAAGGACAGAATAAAAAAAATTATGACTTACATTTTGTGGTGTGTATTGCTGTTGAAATCTGAAGATCCTACTGTGCACTATCTTGAAATGTGCCACTTTCTCTGACAGCCTGCAACCTGTGAACATGTATGTATGTATGTACCAGCAAATAAGAATCAGAATACTGCATTTTCAGTAGCAACTTACTGTCCCCATCTTTAGGACCTAGCAGCAATGGGAACAAGTTCTTCAAAACAAGAGTAACAAATTGCTTTCAAATGTGAAGCACTGAAAGAAACATGAAGATTATGGTCTTATGGGATGTGACTGTCTGAAGCGTGGTGGACAAACACAAATATTTTAGGGGAACATCTGTGTTTAGCTACCACACACAATGTAATATGGCATCCCAGAGAGTTGGTCAATGCTAAGAGACTCTTGCATCAAATGTGTTTCAATAACAATAAAGTACTGTGCGTGTGTGTATATAATACCAGTCCCTACTCCCTTTGGCAATGACAGGGTCCTTAACAGCACACTGTTCAATACCATATTCCCAAATTTAGACCTCAGACTACTTTCCCTTTCACTTTCTAAGATCACTACACACAGCTGGGAGCAACAAAAGCCCTCTTGCCAACACATTTGGTAGCTATTCTGAGTGAAGCGGAATATTCTAAACTTCACTACGAGCTATGAAACCGGAGAATAATTAGCCAGTCCATGTACACATATTAGGCTTGGAATGAATTCAGGAATTTCATTCAGTCAGAATACAATGACGACAATCAAAACTCAGAAAGACTGACCACCAGGAGAATAATAGCAACATTTAGTTTTCCACACATAGCATATGCTTTAAATAGGCATGTGGAGCATTTCCATCACCTGAATAATTTTAATTTTCAGGAATTTACATTGGAAATAAAAACTGACTGCTCTGGGGCCTATAGGACACATCCCCATAATTTTACTGTTTGTGCACATTTACCCTTTGAAAAGACCCTACATGTAACTTATGCTTCCATTACAGACCTGTAAAGTAGGCCTAGAAAATTTCCCTTGCAGAGGCAAGATAAGCTCTAAAATAACTTCCCAGATTTGGTATTCAGCAGATGTATGAGATGTCCTGTATGCTCATCAGATTGCAACAACTTTGTCCATCCATTCTAAATGAGTTACTACTACCATTTCTTGCTGCTGATGCAATTCATTCTAGAAACTGGTGCTTGCCAGTATACTGTACTAACAACCTTATCACACCCAAAAGTTATGAAATGATGTGTTCTGTTACAGGTTAATAATCTTCCTCAAGTTTATTTCATCAATTTTACATTTTTATTGAAATGTAACAGAATTTGCACTAATGTATATGACTGGGCAAGAATTTCAAGTGCAGATATCAAAAAGCAACCTTTTAGAATTCATATTATTACCTTCTTCTTTTGTAAACCACATGAAGACCCATCAGACATCAAATTTGACCCATGTCATCATGATGTGTATGCTTACTCCACACATAACTGTGAACAAACAAACATACAGACACTGTCAGTATTTCACAGCAAATGGCTACCTTCCTCTTCAGAATTCAATAAAAGGTACCGCATATGGCAGAAGTCAGTTACTCAAAATTTTGCCCTGTCCTGCCATCAGTAGGGACAGTGGTATATTCAATGGAAGGTCTGTTTTCAGTCGGTAGATCTGAGACTTTGTTACTAAGTAAGTCTGAATCCTGCCAGGGGCATGGAAGTCTGTCTCTTGTAAATGTCATGTGTTGTCAGGTAGAGGTCTCTGTGACGAGCTGGTCCCTCGTCCAGAGCAGTCCTACCGAGTGTGTAGTGTGTCTGAGTGTGATCGGGAAGCCCTGACGGGGGGGGGGATGTTGTTTTTTTAAATGTGATTTATTATCTCTTTTATATGTTTTCATTTCTCCTTTGTTATTTGTGCATTTTTCTTATGTTCCTGTGCTGTCTCTGTAATTGGCATTATGGCTGTTGTGCCAGCACATTAATAATAAATAATATATTATTATTATTATTATTATTAATTTGTTATTGTTAATACCTTGGAGAATACTGGATGATGGACTCCTTAATTTCTTGGAGAGGGGTAGGATAAGAGGAACATATTCTGTACCTTCTGCATGACCTGACCTGTGTGTCAGGATTAGTCACTGCTAGCAGGGACTTAAAAGTGAAGATTTTTGGATCATCAAGTTGTCACATGCCCACCTCCCAATACATAGTAAGAAGTCTGTCTAAAATAATCAAATTTTGAAGTAAGTCCATAAATTTTGCAAACTACAAATCTGTTAGTTTCCTCATTTTTACTACTACTACTACTACTACTACTGCTGCTGCTGCCACCGTTGCTGCTGCTGTATTTCTGCCTCAGGTGTTACACTGGTTAATTCAAAATTACAGATTTTACCATGTAATTAAAAACTCTATTATCAATTATTACTGAAGATGGAGAAATTTGCATTTCTGTCATGTTCCAAGCATTTCTGCTCTTCAAATGATGTTGGAGAAATGTTCTACCATTTTGAAAAGTTTCAAACTCTTGTGCAGGGTCTTTGGCACCACACAAGTTCCAGATGGGACTATGGGTACTATTGTCAGCTGTTCCATATGCAAACCCCCACTGCCTCACTACAATGGCTACTTCTTGTTTATTGTCATTGTTATTACTATTAGTGTATTGGTGGTTGCTGTAGTTCTTTTCATGTTCATCATAAGAAACAGATTTACTGTGATATTCAAAATCTTTATAAAAAGAATAACACTGTTTGCTTGACAAATATTTTGAGCCATTCATTTATTTCTTGAGATCATTATATACAAATAGAATGATCATATTACATTACACACACACCATTCCACTGGCTTATGTTTAATTGGGTTAACACTGATGATCTCCATTCTTATTTTACTGTGTACACAACAAAACAATGACATTCTACACCCCACATACTTACAGGTAAGATGAATTATTCTGTTGTGTTATGGCGTTGACTCCACAACTTGATGGAGGTAATGTTCAGAGAAATGAGACAGACAAAGATTATGCTGTCAAGTTAAATTCAGCTTCTTCACTCATGAACCACCTTGTTTTTGCAAGATAAAACATATGAAGGGCTAAGTACCACTGACTTTGTACATTGCACGAAGATGGATCACAGCAAGTATGAGACAGCTTTATCATATCTTAGACGAAAGTACATACATCATTAAGGGTCAGTTTCATTTGTTGAAGTGCAGTACATCCAATTTCTACAACAAGTTTCCTACATGAATGAACAACATTATGTTTTTACGTAAATATCTGTAACATAAATTTTACAGCTACAGTACATTTCATATGCTTATTGACATTATTTATATTACTTTCCTTCAAGATATTTACCTTCAAAACATACAAATCTGCATTACTGTGTAACTATCAGCACCACTTTAATGTGTGTATATATACATATACATGACTTCAGCTTTGAAACTGACTCAGTACTGTGCTATATCACCTCCATCACTTACAAATATTCAAACTCATTTGGCTTAGTACTGAACCATTTTAAAGAACTACATGCACCTAGAAGCATATGTAAGAAATGTGAAATCAGAGTTTAAAGGATACAAAATTATTTCAAAAGTATAAATCAATCAAAAGTATCATATTATAGCTGAAAACCTATATAAATCAATGCACACTGTAACTGCCAACTAATGAACTGTCCATACAAATTTTTCACTTTTATGGTGATGTGCCCCCATCACCATAAAAGCAGGCACAGCAGTATAGGACACTTCATTACAGATGAAGCGAAGCAGCTACTGATATATAATGCCACATTCACGTAATCATTGTAATGTAGCAGAATGCAATAGGTACCATCTACATAAAACGTTGTTGCAATGAAATCAAACGTACCATACATTGATACGCTCTATTATTTCTGTCAAACAAAAACCATATCATGATAACAGATATGCCTACCTGAGCAATGAGTTCTGACTTAAGACTCCTGAACTGCACACAACTGTGTAGTTCATAGCTCTTAACTGACATGTCGATGAGATTTTTAAGAAATACAGAATACTTTCCTTATTATGTAATACAGTTCAGTTTTGACTGGCTGTGGATTACATTTTCTAACTTCTGCAGAAAATCTGCGACCTGTGAGCTTGGAAACTATGAGAAAGTCACCATGTTTTCTTGATTTAGACTTTAATTGGAGGTTAAGTGGTCAGCTTCAAGTACTTTACCTCCTGGGAAAAACCCTGATAAATTTGGTAGCTTCCTAAGCCGGTTTAGATGTGGTGCAAAGGAGAAAAAGCTCTTCCCTGCTGGGAACTGAGCTACAGCAATCAAGTCTGTTACCAGCTGACTTGCTGTCAGAGGTGGAGTAAGACGCTTGGTGGGGTCTAGGACGATTCTGGATGTGATGGTGAACTTACCCACATCTATGTCATGGATGTGTGGTTAATTGTCACGTTTCTTTTTCACTGTCTTATAATTTAACAACTATGATTTACTCTATAATGTGTCCTATTTACAAACAGAATATTCTAAGTTCCCACACCTGAAGTCCAGGGAACCTGCAGACTAATAAATGAATGCAGTATAAATATAGCAATACAGTTAAATTTGCTTTTGAATGGCACAAATATCAATGCCTGCATAAAAGTACAGTATAACAACACACAGTAAATTGAAATGCTGTGCAACAAGCCCCACAATACAGAACTGTATTATTATTATTGTTATTTTGAAAGAGTTAACACAATATATGAAATAGCAATGTCAAAATACAACTTTGAAATTGCGCTTGCAACACATACGAATAGTATTCACCATTATGAAAGCAGAATTGTAGAAATAACAATTGACTACAGCACTCTGAAGAAGTATTTATAATGTTTAATTAGGCCTGCAGAAGAATCCTGAACTCTCATTAACAATTCCATGGTTAAAGAACTTTATCAAGAATGCAAAATTTGCATAAAATAACATTCATATATTATCTATTATCTAAACCAACAATTGTTGAAAAAATAAGCACAGCATCATCATTAGACATAACTGCTGTTCAAAAAAGCAATATAGGGAATGTGCATATAACGTAATATTGCGGTGCGCTCGCATAATGTTTACACCTCCTTAGCTACCTTAACAGCCTGATACCATTTCACTCACTGACAGTGCTTTCACAACAACTAAATGTTGCTGGCAACCATACAACATACTTAGGTCTTCATGTAGACAGCCCGATAGTTTTGGTCCAATTTTAACAAAATTTGGATTTTCTCAACAGATTTTCATAAAAGTCTTCAATACCAAATTTCACAAAAATCCGTGCAGCAGGAGGCCGCACTGATACATGCAGACAGATGGACGGACGGACTGACAGCCAGACAGACAGACACGATAAAGGTAATAGGCACTTTTCACAACTATGCGAATGCACCTAAAAATGCAATAAATAAATGAATTAATATTACCATCATCATTGTCGGCAGCAGCATCGCCACCACCAACATCACAACTACCATTAACCTATGCACATGGTGTGTCAATATCCCAAGGATCAAACACCCTGTAAAACGCTAACAAGTGAACTAACTACAATTTTAAGGTACCAACCAGAAACAGCATATAAGCACAGGACACCTGCTCAGAGTAATGGAACAGAATCAGGTTAACACAGACAACAGCAACAGAACACAGACAACAGACATGTACAATATTTGTGACATCATACATTGTAATAATAAGAGTATAGAAATCACAGTACAGTTGAGACCAAATATGTTGTACCACAGATAAAATAGGCCGTATCAGTTGTAGCAAGGTGTGCACCCCCAGGAAAAAGTCTTAATACAATATTTATTATTATACACATTAGAATATTCAGTTATAGCAAAGCTGAATCATGTCAGTCTTTGCTAATAATTACTCGACATTTTCAAGAAAGATGTTACCCCACTGTGGTGAGAGAAATTGGGCACTATGATATTTACTAAATATTTGTGGTCAATTTGAAGTATTACAGATATCAATCCACAAAAACATATGCTGAGTAACAGCTCAACAAGTTTAAAAGTATGGCACTTGCATGTAACAGGCAGGAAGAAAGTTATCCCACACCCAGTAAGAAAGTTATTCTACATTGCAGTACGATACCTGAAGATAAGGATTTGTTTACTTATTTCTTTTGTTTATTTGTAGATTACTTAACGACACTGTCAGTAACTCAGACTATATACTGTCAAATGACTTGATGACAATTAACAATACTTTAAACAGGTCACATGATAACCTTTTGGGCTTTGACACCATGCAGGATTAAGGGTTGAGGATGGAGGAGTGCTGCCTCCACCATCAGGGTGAAAGAATTACACCCAGGTAGACGCTGAAGTCATCTGGGGAAGGGATTTCAATGGTTGCAAAGAATGTGGCCAACAGTTAGACATGACATTAAAAAAAAAAACACACACACACAGCTTGGATCGTGTTCTATATCCAGTAATGACGACCAGCTCTGTCAAACAAACCCTTTCCACCTTAACATAAAAACAGGGGGAAGTACTTTTAAATAATGTGTCATAAATAATCCAAGATGATGGACATTGCACAAAAACTAGTCAGGCCAATTACAATATATCATCATCAGAATTACTTAGGGTTGAATTAAAATTAGTAAAGCACAGTGAATGGAAAAAACATAAGGTTGTAATTTATTGTAAGATCGTACATACAAATTCAGTATGCCTTATTTATTGTTTTTATATTAATAAGTAAGTTAAATGAGGATACTAATGTTATGAAACCTATTCCATTAATAATAAGCTGCTTTCTATTAACAAATACACTTTATTCCACTCTGTTACTTGCACTTGTTTAATACAGTTATGTGAACCGATTTAAAATGTGGGCTAATTAAATTATAAACAAAGTGCTGCATAGCCACAAATTTAGAAACATATGGATGCACAAGATACTTTATACATAAACAATTTACAACATTTTGGCAAAAGGTATTTCTATCAATAAGCATAAAATAATGCCCATTCTTTCTCAAAACGGTGAAGCATTACAAAACTGCACCCTTCTTTGCTGCAGGATCGTTTCTTTATTTACCATCATACTTTTAAGAACAAGGAGCATACGTACACACAGAATTCTAAGCGCTTCTTGCTTTCCCACAAATGCCCTTATATGATTCACTTTATTGTAATTACCATATATTATATAGGGTTTTGGGATGACCAGAATTCCCTAAGCAACTGTTAATAAATATTAACAAATACTTGAGTATGATGGAGAAAAAATATATATTGCTAATGGTAGAAGAAAATGGTGAGTTTCCTTTCTATCAAAATGTGTCCATGCATTTTGACACAAACAAATGGTTTTGGTGGCTACACCAGCTCATTCGCCATTCTAGCATCTACAGGTGCATGAATCTATTTTACTTGCATCACATAAGAGACACTGAGATGTGGAAGGGGAAACTATATGCTTGTATGTTCCCTTGTGACAACAATTTCACCCTAATTTGTGGCATCAAATTGATGATAATCTTCATAAGGATGGTCATGTATATTGTCAGTTACAGATATTTCATGTGCAGTAGTGTAATACGATGTTTGTGCTGGTTTGTTATTACAAGTAATATGAAATATACTTTAAATTAGTCACTGAACATTTAAGCATGGACTAAAAATCATACTTCTCAGAAAAATTCTCTTTGACTTATCTAATTAGACCAGACTTTAGTGATTTTAAAACACATGTGCATGTCAAAACTTAATCATTTATTTAATTTTTAAGTCATGATATGCTATTAAGCTGGAGAAAACCATTGTAGTTTTTCATAATCATGGAGGCAGTGTATTCCTCCAAAACATACAAACAACCTACAAGACCACAATCAAAACACTCCTCACTACAACAACCTGAAAAATTGTGTATGTGTAGTTGCTCACTAAATTTTGAACCTATGCACCAAGGTCACACCACTGATACGTAAAAAATAATTTTATACAATTTAACTACTATTGGGGTGCATATTACATTCAGGCAAATTCAATGGATGCAATAACAGGGTTGTGCCCTGGCTCAGACAATTAGATGCCAGCCTGTCACGGCGGAGGTCCAGGTTCAATCTGACACCAGTTCATGTGGGGTTTGTGGTGACTAAAATGGCACTTGGACAGGGTTCTCTCTGAGTACTTCAGTTTTCTCCTGTCAGCACCAATCCCCAATGCCACCTACTCATTCATTCACCTATCACTGCCCCTACATAGTCTTAGCAATTGGCTGCATTGTTAGATAACACACCAAATTCACTAACAAGTAGTTTTAATTCTGTTATGTGAGAGTTAAAAGAATAATACGCTGTCTGAAGTAAAGTTATGATGCTACTGAATCAGCCTATATTTTTACATAATTTAATATGGTATCAGGGCTAGATTTATAATAAATTTTTGTATTAAGTTTAGATGTGAATTTCATTTTCAGTCACGTTTGCAGGTCTGTGGTGTGTCCATTAAAAGAGCTCCGCTATCTGCATGCTATAATAATGTGAGAACTAACAAAGAGATGTAAATATACAAGTTTGTGTATCTGGAACACCAGATTTGTAGAAGAACAAACATACCATAGCAGTTATGTTATGAATATGTTCGCTACTTCTAATGCTGCAAATCAAGCTTACAAAACCAAGTTATTTACCTATGGCAAGGATTGCCAATGTAACCTACCTCATGCATCCTGTTATAATGTTACTTCTATGACAATTTTCACATAATTTCCTCCATACAACTGGGAAAGTTAATTCATGGTAATTTAGGTAACTTTTTCTGACCAAGGGAGCTTGAAACTTACCAAAAACATCTGCTATCCTAACAGGTTTTCATGGTTTTAGTTAGTTTCTCCAGGTGAATTTCAGCATTGACGCCAGCCATAACATTCTTAAGACATTCTTCAACATCAACATACCCTAAATACAAAGAATATAAAAGGAACATGTAATAGAATGTGCAAAGCATTTATGATATTTTCCAATAGGCTCAAAAGTGGCTCTGAATAATATTTTTGGGTGAGGTCTGCCATTCACATTCAACAATGTCCAGAGATTTGGTCATGGCCCAAACATAGACACTAACATATCCATTTAAATTACCTCAGTTGTTAATATAATTCTGTTAGGAAGGGTACATGGAATATTCCTTAAGCTGGACCCAGTGCTTTTTCACTTGGGCAGGTTCCTATTTCAATGCAAATCATTCACACTGTGTCAATTATAACTGAACTACCAAGACTATATCCCTACATATCACTGACCTGATTCCTGTTATATTTCAACACAAACAAATGTAAATAATTGCAAAATGTTAATCTGAATTGTAATATTTTTACCTATACCTGTACAATTCAGTGAAAAATTACTGTTCGCTGTTTGTACCCTCAGCCAATTTGATATACCCTATATTGTGTATGGTGGATATGCAAAAAAACAATCTGACTGGCTAATTTTTATGGCATATTGCATCTGTAATAAATGGACAGAACAAGAGCATAGAAAACTTCATAGTGCCTACAAGAAACTGTCACACACAAAACATTTGTTGTAAAATTCAGTGTTACACTCTTACATATTAAAGGAGTTACTAAAACACTTTTACGTATAATTTGGAGGTACTCTTGTATTATTCATTGTAGAAAACTTTATCATGAGTACTGCCTTATGTTTACTTTTTTAAGTTACAGTGTAATTATTGGGTGAATTATGGTTTTAAAACACTAATCTGGTCTTTAATACTGAGTTCCAGTAAACTGATGTAAATCTGGACTGCAATGAGAAATAGGTTCAGTGACATTATCTCCCAGTTTAGTCTCTTATCATATTAAACACAGCCTACAGTGGGAAATATCTACACTTCAACATCATTAACAATAGCAACGGTAATAATATGCAGTTTACCCTATTCACAATGTTTAAGAAAATTGGATTGTCTTTTCAGTTGAATAGCTTACAATACAGTAGTCATAATTATGTCATATATATTCTACATTAGCACAGGAATAACAATTGACCTTGTTTGGAACTATAATCTCTCCCCATTACTTCCAGTATCATTCTTTGTCTACTTCTGTTGCAAAAACACCCAAGAGAGTTAAAGGTGGTTTCTACTTTCGCTGCTTTACAGGTAAGCTAAACATAATACAGTGAAATCACCGTTTAATATTCCTCACGTTAGGACTAAATAAACATTTGTTTTCAGTAATCCTACGTCAATAATCTGAAAGTTAAATTACCTCCATTTCCAGATTATCTTTAGATAAATATTCAAAACCACTGCTACCAAAAACAACAAGATAAGCTCTACACGTACAACGCACTACTTGAGCACGTTCGGAACTTTTCATCCGGCACTGTTCCAACAAGGGGTAACGCTTTTCGTTGTTATTCACAACTGTGTCATTCCCTGACGAAGAATACGTCTACATTACTCTTGTTATCACTTATGCATAACACCTACGTTTCGGCCGTCGAAATATTGCGTAATTTCGGACGTTCAAGCAACATTTTGTACATAAGCTGTGGGTATATTCATAACCTATGTCCATACCAAATTACATATTCACAGATATAAGCATTTAAATATTATGAATCTATATCTGTATTTTTGTCTTAAATACCCGAAACACAAGTCGCATTTTTTCGTATTTTGTGACGTGCCTGGCTGTGTTGCATTTTTCGGAATTATCTGTCAACGGAACGATTTTCATAAAAAATATATCTTACATGAATTGGGTGTTCGCATAGGCGTAACAACGCTAATAACACGGAGAGGAGGTTGGGGAGGATGGGTGGGACGGCGAGTCGACTATGGTTATGAGGAACTTAATCTACGAAGGATTAAAGTTAGAAAGCTGGGAAGTATTCGTTTGAACCAGTCCTTAATAAACAATGATCTCAAGCAAAGAGCACAGGGAATGTACAATGCGACTCTTTCTATGCAAACGGGTGGTTCAGCTGCCTCTTTTCTGCGTCCCGTAAAACATAGTTTCTTTGTTTTTTGTTTTTACCCCACCCAAATAATTGTTTATAAAATATTATTTATTTATTTGCCCCTTTCAACTCAGTAACCAAAAATGTATTCTTACGTAGAAAAAGAATACTGGAGGGGCATTTGCCTCCCGTTCCACCCCCCAAGTTACGCCTATGGGTTTTCGAATTATTTCTACAACTATTTGTCTAAAACTTTCCTCATTTCAGCAAGAATGCAGCGAGATATCATAAACATACTTAGGTCTTCATGTAAAGTGCCTGATATGTTTGTCCGATTTTAAATTAAATTGAATTTTATCGACTGGGTAACCGAGTTGTTCCATGCAGACGGACGGACAGACATGACGAAGCTAACAGTTGCTTTTTGCAATCTTCCTAAGCTGCCTAAAAACCTTAAGAGTAGGGGCTTCACTGTATTATTTTCTGTGTGAATTAATTCCTGTTGTAAATTGCTTTTACACAATGTGTCACCAGGACGTTTAACTGCTCTTGGTGTCATATGGAAGATTGATGCTGGGAGTAAAAGCAGTCCAGTTTTAAAGGTATGGATTGGGTTAGTTAAATTATGTGTCCTAAGTAAGAATTAGATAAAGCACTTATTATTTTGTGGACTCATTTTAAAGGCTGCCATGGTCCTGTAGAATAGTGGTGAGCAACTCTGGCGTCACACAAAGATTGTGAGAAATTTGAAATACCACAAACATTTTTCCAATGTGTATCTTACAGAACACAGAACTTTAAAAATAAGGTGTGAAATTATTTACACATATCCTTATAATTAAAGTTATATTCTAGAAAAGATCTCAACTAATTCTGATAAACGTAAAAAACAAGAAGGAATAGGAATCAATATAAAGGTTGGGGTAAAGTAAGAAAAGTTGTTAAAAAAAACTGGGATCGCCGGTATAAAAATGCTGCACACCACTGTTCTAGCATCACTTTCAAAAGTACTACATCAGTGTCTGTTAAAAAGCAAGAAGGAAGTATATTCATATTAAATTTAGGCCTTTCAGGTGTAAGTGGTAGAACTGTATGCCAGTTCACTGTCAGCTGGCTTACTGCCCTTTAATTCAGCCTGTTTTGACAGTACCATCTTACAATAGGAGAATGGAGACTGCATCTCCCTAGTATCATATAGTCAAATAGTTTAAGGGCAGAAAGTAATTATTGTTGACAGTGATATCTGCTGTCTTCAACTTGGAAAAAATTTTATGACTGAGTTATAAAGAATTGACATTAGAAAACAAAAACCAACTGAAAACAATTCATTTCACTCTATGGCACATAAATAATTTGAAACTCTATTCTGTCATCAAAATAGTTTTGTGGTGGAGGCTATAGCAAATTCAGATAATTATGCAGTATATTTCTTAATAGATGCATGGGACAGCTTAAATAAATACTGTTACACTCTAGTCTTGCCTCTTGAAATAACAAAGAAAGGACAGATAAAAAAAATTAAGAGTACATGTACATCATTACAAAAGCAGGACTGCAGAGCAATTTCAAGTAAATTGAATTGTATAAAGAAAATAAGTGTTGTAAAAATACAGCTGAAATAAGAATTATAACTGACTGTGTTATTTGTGTACATATACAACAACTGATCATCTAATTTGTCTATGCAAACTTCAGTTTGTTTAACAAAACTCTTACCAAAATTTCAAGTTTAAAACAAAACAGAATGCATATATACGAATGGGCAAGCCGAGAGTGAGAATACTGTCATCTTAAGGAATTTGGGAATAATCCATTTCCTGTAAAATAGGACACTATATAAAAATACATCACGTTCTACACAGACTTCAAGTACCTACAATGTTTTCCTTACAGGTGGCACAATTGAGGCACAGAACACAAAGTTGATGCACAGTAATTAGAATTTCTTATCAGTATCAAGGTAACAAGAAAATTATACATATGCAGTCAATCCCCGATATAGTGCCACAGTTTGTTCACTACAATTTGTGGCAATTTCCACAGCAAGAGTAAATTGAAATACTGTATAGTAGGGAATTTCTGTTCACAGACTTTCATGGGCACTAAGAGAGGGTGGTGCTATATTGGGGGTGCTGTATTTATAAATGTGCGTTTAAATCCTTTACATTCATTGACAACAGGCAATTATTTCTAATAACATTACAGGATCTAGTTAAGAGAAAAGACATGTGAAGGATTTCAAATATTCAGTATTGATGTACCCCTACTCAGAATATGAGTGAAAGAGATATAAAGATAGACAGAGAGAGAGCAGTGAATGCACTAAGTTTAATTACGTAATATATACTGTAATCTACTCAGGAGATACAAATGGAAGAAGAAATATGCAATAATTCACATATGTATATGTTTCATGTTCTGTGTTACTACTATGTGTAAGTTAAGAGTAGCATTTGGATGTACAATTTATTATAATTTTCAGTTACTGAAGAAAGCAGTTTATTTGCTTGACTATTCAAAAAAGCATGTATGTTATGTCTGTGGGCTAGAATGTTCAGTACTATATAAGTAGTCAAACCAAGCTCTCAGTGCATGAATGCATATATAAATTGAGGCATTTTCTGTGTCATAAGTTTTCTACCAAAACCGAATTTTAGAATACAATAAAAAAGCATGTTAATTTCCAGCAGACGTCCTTTGACTTTGACAGTAACTGGGGAAACAAAACGTCTCACAGTTCTCTAGGACTGAATATTAACATTAAATTTGTCCCTTTTTTTCTGTGTGTAGGTGACACAGTCATTTTTAGAATTTCATGTTATAAGTAACTCAAACAAAAGAAGCAGCTGTCAGTTCCTCTTAAAATACTGGAGATGAAATTAACTGTGGAGTTGAAAAGTTGAAAATTTTAAATGACCTTTGCTGAGGAAAAGCATCATACTGGAGGACTCTAACTTCTCAGTTTGTTTCATTGCAGATTCAGAAAATTGCTCAATTAGACATCCCATTATTAGGGTTCAGAACTGAACTGTGTTCTTAAGGGAAAAAATACTAGTAGTGTCTTCTGGTGGCTTTACACATTCCATTGTGTAATTGCTAACATCTTCTTATGATGACTATTAACGTACAGGGTATACTTTATACAAATTGTGGGTTTATAAGCACATCAATTTCCTGGACTAGTTTTTAATTCCTAATTAATAAGAAGAACAGAAATATACAAAAATTAAAACTCAACTGCACAATTGCTGCATTTATGATAATTTGTTTAATGTCAATGATCATTCGGATGGTAACTGGATGAAAATTTATAAATACTGGTCACATGTGTGTAGCAACATTCAGACTATAAGTTAGCATTTACGGAAAACAGTGGTACTGTTGTGTTACAGTACATGTTAAAAAGTTATTGATTTATAGCTCAAAATGGATAATTCTGTGTTTGTTAAAACATAACAAAATATGGGATATGAATTCAGTTACTTTCCTCATAAATGTTTTTAATAAGTAATATTATTGTGCTTGTACAACCTCATCACAATCAGTTGGCAAGCAGTATTTTCATCAAGAACTTTCTCCTGGGTAGATTGCAGAATGCCCTTCACTGCATTGATGAACACCAAAGAATATGCTGAATATCACACTTTTAATATCAGTTTTTTACTAAGAAGAGAAACAGGTTTGTATGTCCACTGCCATCTCTCTAGCAATGATCTGTGTATATTTATGATATTTAATTAATATAAAACTTTGACTATAGTTTAATGTTTCTCTCAGTAGTATGAGTAATATTAAAAGTGTGGAAGCATTTTGGATATCTTGTCTTTTCAAAAACAAAATTAATGGGACTTCTAAATGTGCTTAAATGTAGATACTGTTTGATTATATTAATTAGGTAACTGACCACATGGCATGTATTCATCAAAGATACAAAACATAAAAGAGTTGTCTACAGAAAAAGGGAATCACAGAATTATCTCAGTATGACAGTATCACATTTAGATTTTGGGAATGTGCAGAAAAGAAATGAAATTTCCTTTCTCCATTAAATTTAAATGCAACATGAGTTCTTAATGTTAGACTGTCAGGTATAAACAGTAGGAGATATTTATTTATAACATGCTAAGGACACAAAGAATCTACATGGGACTATTGTATGGACTTGCAATAAAGTCTTCTTTGGTTAATTAGCTCTGTGAATGTGGTTGATAGCCTCAGATGACTTTGTTGCATATGATCACCATGGAAGCTTCAGACTATATATATTAAGTTGCTGATAAATATAGATTTTATGAATGACATCTACAACATTCATCCAGCTAATAAGACAATGATATGGCTGTAGAACATGTTCATGTCTTTGTCCAAATTTGATACAGTGTTTACAGATAGTACATTATTCAGGAGACAGTTACATCTCCAGCAAGACATAAATCACTAATCTACATTTTGATTCCTGTCTCTTTGTCTTATAAATTAACTACACAGTGTTCTTTATTTTAGTACAACATTCCATATGAATCTAAACATATATTCACTAAGCTGCATTGTCTGATTTTTTGCATAGGCATTCATATTTAAAAATAAGTGTTCCATCTTTTCAGAGTTAGTTGGGACAAAACCACATACGTTCCTTTATACAAATTTACAGTCTGTACCAATTATAACAAATCCTAAACTAATAAAAATAGAGAGGGGTTATCACTAAGAATTCAAATTTTGATGGTCGTGGGTTGCGCAAGACTGGCCGTGTACCCCATTCAAGTGATTTTCATTGTCTATATATTAATGAAGTCCCTGAATCAATACTTATATCTGTGATATGAAATTCAGTAGAGGGAAATGTATTTTACTGGTACACAAAACAACCTTTTGAAAGCTCCATCTGATACAGTCATAAACGTATTCTTTCAGAATACTAATAATTATGTCTGATATCGTGGTCTAAAACAACACTGAATTCAACAGGGTCAGGACTAAGTTTATCATATGCAAGAGAAAGTTTCAAAGTTTGCCCGTTTAGTTACATAAATAAAAATAAATAAAGAGGTGGCTGGCCCATATAGCCAACTCGGGCAATGCCTTACACAATTTAAATTAAATGACAATTCTAGTTTCAGCGAGAATATTATAAGGCTCGTGTGTTTCATTTTTTCTCCTTTAGATCAATGAGGTTTTAGGTTTCAATGTTTTTACTTTAATGACTTATTATGAGTTAAAATACTACATTATTAATGACACTTAGCATTAATTATAATACTTCATGGTGAACTATGCTTGAAACATCCAAAGACACCATTGGTGAGGTCTGACAAGAAACAAGTTTTCATTGCACAGCAGCATATGGTAAAGAGTACATATGTGAGTGACCACACACATGCAGTTTCAAGTAAAATCATGCCGGCCCTACTACTGAATTCACTGAATAAGCACGTTCAACAGTACATCCCAGTGTAGTGACTAGACTACACACTGGATGACCGAGGAACCGTGTTTCAATTTCCAGCAGAGGTAAGAGATTTATCTCTTCTCCAGACAACCTAGACTGGCCCTGGAGCCAACCTGACTTCCTATTCAATGTGTACCTGTGGCTCTTTTCACACTGGTAGTGACTGGGGCGTTAATCTGACCACTGAACTCCACCTAATGCTAAGGTGAAGAACGAGTGGAGCTACACCTCCATTCCCCCATATGCCTTCATAGCATGCACAAGGACAACTTTGATTTCAGGCTTCCGCCATGATGTTGATGAGATCTGTGTTCTTCTGTGATATTATGCGGCGTCGTAATTGTTTACCGACGTTTCGGGACAACCTATCGGCCCCATCTTCACCTTTGACCCTTGACTCCTGAATATGGTATCGATTCGTTGTCCCGAAACGTCGGTAAACAATTACCAAACAACACCGCATAATATCCCAGAAGAGTGCAGATCTCAAGGACAACTTTAACTTTTACATATCTTTGTCCATAACGCTTTTGTTTTTCTGAGTAGTACAACCTGTTTCACTTAACAGTTATGCTCAAGTAGTATTAGTTTACATTCTTGAACCTTTAAGGTTCTGGCAATAATTAAAGTGCCAGAGGAATCCATCACACTGAACTAAGCAGTACTCAGATCCATATTAAATACAGTAATATTACTTTAACAGATTGGGGATGTATGACTATGACTGTAATGTGAGGCACCAGGAAGCTAGAAGCTCAATACAAATCATGCTCAATATCTGCTTCAAATTGTCACTAATTCTTATTTCAGTTGTACAGTCATTTAATTCCATTCAGACAAGCAGCATAATTTTACAAGTATTCTTGCCAGACATGCCAGACTTTATTACATAGCCATATAACATTATATATATATTTTTTTTTTACGTAACACAAGGACAGGAAATTCCATGTACAAGTCTTAGAACAAATATATTATTCATTTGGAAGATTGTGCCATTATAGTATGGCAGAACATTAAGTACTATTACTGACACTGTAACAATAGGATTTACCTTTTCAAGGAGAGAACATTTAGTTTTGATTGTCAGCAGCTGACTTGTTGACTACCGCTAGAAGAAGGGAAGGCTTACTTGATGCAGAGGTTGCACCTTTCAGTTATATCTCAAACAACATACATAATGTGCATCACAAATATACACTGTATTTACAAGTAATTTATTGGAAAGTTATTTAAATTGGCCAATGGGTACCAGCCCATCGTATTTAATTCTGTTACTGACTCAAATGACAACATGTGGATAGGAAACAATAATATTAACAAAAATATTGACAAAACCAGACATATTATAATCACACAAGTGTATGAGATATTTTAATTCCCACTTGAGTATGTTACTAATGACACACTGTTGCATGAGACTGAAGGCAATTGGACAGTTTGAATAAATATAAAATTGATGTCATAAAAGCAAATGGCATTTACTTAGAACTAAAGCAATAATCAAGCATGTGACAGTTTTTCGTAGCCACAATAGTGACGATTATGGATGGGTACATATCTAGAAACTGGATGGCATCACGCCCCATCTTAATCGTAAAAGAGATAAAAGTAAAACAACTGAAGCAATATAATTAAATATGAAGTGGTTTTGAAAGAAATATATTATGTTTGAAACAAGAGTCAGACAGTAATTTTCAAGTCCCTTGCAGTAAAGATGTTAAAAATTTAAATTTCAACAAGAATTAAAAACAATCAAAGAACAGAGAAAGTAAAAGGAAAATAAAAAAAGAAAAATAAATAATAATAATAAGAACAAACACTTTATTAAGTATAAAACTACATCTCAGGGCTATCTATGCATGTAAGTTGTTGTTTTCAAAGTGGTTTGGAATAGAGTTAAGTAAGTTGGAGCCTAGAATCATGTACTTCACCTTCATAAAATGTTGTAATATACATTTCTTGGGCCATGATATCACACAAACTGTTAAATGGTTCTTTGTGATATTTTGGAGATGGCCTCTGTCCTTGCCACACCTAACCCTTTAGCTAAGCAATAATACTTATGATATATCAAAAATCTTTATCTAATTGACTTCATAATTGTTTTACACGCAAATTGTGGAAATCTCCCCAGTCACTCTCACTATGAAATAGTATTGCTGATAATACATCTCATCTTGGTCCCCTGACTTCCCACAGCAGTGGTTTACAGAAAGATGCT
The DNA here is from genome assembly GCA_021186555.1 of Reticulitermes speratus. Classification (NCBI taxonomy): domain Eukaryota; kingdom Metazoa; phylum Arthropoda; class Insecta; order Blattodea; family Rhinotermitidae; genus Reticulitermes; species Reticulitermes speratus. Next base: position 8,603,295 of record JAJKFL010000427.1, on the reverse strand, counting down.
ATACTGAAATGTGTACAAACACGATAACCAAAAATAATGTAGCAATGTCTAAGTAATTGCTGTGTTACTGTACTCCAAAACAGTAAGCAGTTAAAATACCACTCTTTGACTCTTATAATATGTACTGACCAACACAATAAATAGTTTTCTTCTAAAAGTTCTCATGTCAATAAACTCACATTATAGCATTATCCTGAATCAGGAATTACATTTATCTGGCAGTTGTAAGGAAACTCAGAATTACAAACACCAAACCTGTAATTCTCTAACTTGAACCAATGTGTTCAATAGTCATTTGTTCAATAAATTCTATTAAAAAAAACAATGTTTTTAAATAGAATTTGCATTTTCTCGGAACTGGAAGCAAAATTATTACAAATGTCTGTTATACTGACAATCAGGCATGACACCCAACACAGAACCTTGCCTATGACTAAGAGAAAAGAGTGACTGCCAACAGGGCAACACTGCCTGGCCACAGATTCCACAATATACTTAAGCTTCAGCAAACCCAGTACAAGATAAACTGTGCCATCAGTATACTGAATTGTTTAATTCCAAGTCTCATCAGAAACACAAGAGATGTCAAAGAAATATCTCTTGGATTTGACTTGTCAGGCCCTTCCAAGTGAAAGGAAATACAAATCAGCGTCATTAGGCGAGGATAAACCAGGGGTACCAGCCCATCTGTGTCCTCAATGACACCAGGAAAGTGACAACGAGGTAGAAAATACAAAGTGGTGGAATATGTCATGGAGAATCATTTGAGTCAGAACCAAGGCTGTGAATGGGGAAGAGTGGATACCAGCCAACAGTGAGATGGGTCAATTGTATCTTGTCCAGTGCAACTTCTGCACCACCGAGTCCTTGGTTGTGTTCAAACCCTTTCTGTCGTTCCCAGAGCATGACCAGCAATGAACGGCCCAGAACATCACACGCCGAGTAGCGTAGAGTTTGGCGATACTCAGGGTCACTGCTGTGTCTCACCACTCTTGTTTTCCTTTTCTGTAGCCACCGATCGCCATCTCGAAGGTATGTCTTCACATACGTGTCTGTATGAACAGACATACAACTGTCACAAACATAAGTAATGGACAAGTGTATTATAAAAGGAAATTCATGTTAATTAAATTTGTTGTCAAATGCAAACATACCAAACAGGTTTAACCTGATCCAGTGTTCATCTACTTAAGTCATCAGTATAAGAGGTCAAGATTATGCAATCACTGAAACACTCACACATATTTAGAGAAAGATGGGAAAGCCTTGTCACTAAATTGACAGGCTATGGGATGGACGCTGCAGTTCGATTCCTAATAGGGCAGGAACTTCAATCTTTGCCATTATTTGCTCTTGACTCTTGCTTCTGCTGTAAATTGAACCACACTACCCTGGTTACCCACCTCGTGGTCGTGTCATTATACCGACTATGCTAACCTGGCTCCATCGGGCATGGTGGTGAGGCCTGCTGCCCATTTTTTTATATGAGTGTAAAACTTGTATGCAAGGTGTACACGTAAAATTAAATCCAGAATTACCATGGCTAAAGCACCATTCAACAAGAAGAAGAATCTTTTCACCAGCAAACTGGACTTAAATTTAAGGAAGAAACTAGTAAAGTGCTACATTTGGAGCATTGCTTTGTATGGTGCTGAAACGTGGACACTTCGGAAAATAGATCAGTAGTATCTGGAAAGTTTTGAAATGTAGTGCTGGAGAAGGATGGAGAAAATCAGTTGGACCGATCGTGTGAGAAATGAAGAAGTATTACACAGAGTCAAGGAGGAGAGGAATATCGTACATACAATAAAAAGAAGGAAGGCTAACTGGATTGGTCACATCTTGCGTAGAAACTGCCTTCTGAAACACGCGATTGAAGGAAAAGTAGATGGAAGGATAGAAATGACGGGAAGACGAGGGAGAAGACGTAAGCAGCTACTGGATGACCTTAAGGGAAAGAGAAGATACTGGAAATTGAAAGAGGAAGCACTAGATCGCACCCTGTGGAGAACTCGCTTTGGAAGAGGCTACGGACCTGTCGTAAGACAGACTGCAGAACGAAATATGAAACTTGGTCTCTTAAGTTAAGAGAAGAACATATAGTGAGGGTGTTTGAGAATAGGGTGCTGAGGAAGATACGTGGGCCTAAGAGGTAAGAAGTGTCTGGAGATGGAGAAGGTTTCATAATGATGAGCTTTATGAGTCGTGCTCCATACCAAACATTATTATACTGATCAAAGCAGGAAGGACGAGATGGACGGGGCACATGGCAACTATGGCGGAAAAATACATGCAGAGTTTCGGTGGGGAAACCTGAAGGAAAGAGACCGTTTGAAAGACCTAGAGGTCGATGGGAGGACAGTATTAAAACGGATGTTACGGAAGTGAGATGGACGGGTGTAGAGTGGATTCACCTGACTCAGGATACAGACAAATGACGAGTTGTTATGAACAAGGCAATGAACCTTCGGGTTCCATAAAATGCGAGGAATTTCTTGAATACCTGAGGTGCTGTTATTTTGTCAATAATGTCTGTGGTCCAGTGGGTTAAAAAGAAGGACGAGGTACCTTGATATTAGGAAGTTGATGGAAGGTTACAAAATAATCAGCTCGTGTTCATAGAAACTCGGTGTCACCTGGCATGCTTTCCCGCGCTTCACAGGCGATGTTGCGTGCGCACAGCACCTCAACCTCCAGCTGTCCCTTGGTCATGAGCAGTCCCAACTTGATTTCTCCGTAGTGGCCCGAGGTGAGCCGGTAGCCTCGTGGGTGAATCTGACCTGGACCCAGCATCACTTCCGGTAACAGTCTTACGTTAAGATCACCAAGAATGGCGCCTCCAGCCACTGCCCCACTGAAACTGCCACGTTCCACATACATACATACATACATATATATATATATACACATACATTCACCGATCCAACATCCACGCAAGCAGGATTGGATATGGAATTCGTCAAGAACAGAGTAGCTTGCAATATGCAATCAAGTCAAAACATTGAGATACAAAGTTACATAAAATTAGTAAAACATTGTAAATAACAAGAGAATTCATACTCACTCACTAAGACAAAGTAAATATATGGATGACAATAAATAATAACAAGTCAATATTGGAAAATTAAGTAGAATAAAGGACATACACAGAATACACATATATGTTGCTAATAATAATGAACTACAAAAGGAGTGCAACAGCAGTTGAAAAATTATTTGTTGCTGGTTAACTATCACGATCTTTAGAAAGGAATTCGTCAGTAGAATAAAAAGCATTCTTAACAAGATAATTCCTTAAAATAGTCTTAAAAATATGTATACCGTTATGAAGTTTTGAAATATTTTGCGGAAGGTGATTAAATATTTTAACAGATGAATAACATACACCTCTCTGTATTTCTTCCACATGTGCGTTGCCATTAACCCGGTGCACTGTACGGACCTTTTATTCCTCACAGGCTGCCGGACTTGTTGCACCGTGCGGCCGTGAATACATTTAAGGGTACTGTAAATGAAAAACGCCTCCCTCCCTGGACAGTACTTGCAATAGAAGGGTTAATTAACCTGTTAACAATCTCGAAACGTACAACTGTAATCAGAGTCAAGAAAGAAGGGACTTAAATTCAGTTGCACTTCAATGGGTCGGGAAGTTCTTCCTGGTCATTTTGTGCTCCATCAGATTAGATAAACCCTTCTTACGACTTCAATGGCAGTTACAAGAAGTTATGACCAATGCGTTGACGCAGTTCCGGGAAACGAACATGCTAGCAGCTCAGAACTGAGGTCTTTGTTATTGCCATTATTTGACTCCTATGTGTTTCTAGAGGTCCAAGACCCCTAGATCCATCCAGCCACCAACTGACACTGCATCATACGTGGACAAGTACCAAGAAACTACTGTGAAGGAGGGAGCATTGATTAGAACAGTGGTATTCAACCTGGGGTACGCGTACCCCCGGGGGTACGAGAAGACATCTTAGGGGGTATGTAAAATTAAAAAAAAATAAATGTATTATTTCATGATAAACACTGAATAATCACGGTCAGATTTAGGGTTAGCCACAAGAGACCCGGACGTAAGGACATGCGATTTGGGAGCGCTAGCTCTCTCTCTCTCTCCTTTATGCGATTCTTATCTGGGCGGCTAGTTTCATTTTATTCCACATAGTGCATACACTATATTTGTTATTTAATAGCTTGACTCTCCTCTTTCTCATTTAAAACTTATTATTTAATACATTATTTTGGATGCAATTTATTTAACTTATTTTAGATGTAGATTATAGACTATGTATAACTTGAATTATGCACCAACAACTTTGGGGGTACAAAGTTTAAGAGAAATTATATCTGGGGGTACGCGAACAAAAAAGGTTGAATACCACTGGATTAGAAGATGAATGTTGTTCTTAAAAAAGTGTATTTGTCTCTGTCCACACAATGAAGGCATATAGGGGGAGAAGAGGTATAGCTCCATTCATTCTTAATCTCGGCACTAGATGGAGATGATTTGTCAATAATGTCCCGGCCGCTTTACCCCCAGGAAACAACCCCCGTCCCATTGATTAGGAGGCTAGGTGGGCCCCAGAGCTAGTTTGGAAGTTTTGGAAAAGAGAAAAATATTTTCCCTTGCCGGGATTCGAACTCCGGACCGTCTAGAAGCGACCACGCTATCCCGGCTCTAGTCTGTTTGTTATGGAGAAATACTCGTATACTCAATCTGGAAAGCATCTGATCGCACCACGTATCCCAGAAGGAAGAAGTGCGTAGCCACGCGTCAGTGAGAACTCGAGACTCGCGGGAAGTTGCTTACCCTGGCTTGTCCTCCTCATCTGACGGAGTGCTGCAACCAATCCCTTGTTTCTCCGGTAGCTCCAACATAGATTCTCTCCTGTCCTTGTGCCCTGAAGAAAACCAGATCTGTCAGAAACATAAAGAAAGCCTCTATTCCACAAATCAAGGGAGAATTCTTCCACTGTCAATACCTTTGTCTGTCCTTGGAGCTACATATTGGTGACAATACCCACTTCCACAGTATATGACACACTAAACAATAAACAGACCATGCCAGAGGACTATTTTATTGCCCGTGGAGCTCTACATCCACAAATCCTTTTCAGCTTTATGGCCCTATGCTTTGGTACACGAAAATTTTGCAGGTTCCTTTTAAAACAAATTGCAATAAAAAAAGTTAAATTATCTGTTATTAAATCTTACAAAGAAATATTTCTCTTGGCAAATGTTTTATTATTTACTTCCCAAGCGCCTTGTTAGCTAACAATTTATGCATTAAATGATTGCCAAGCAGTGAAAGAGGAGTGGATATATATAAATAAACGATAATCTGACGGCGTGCAAGCCATAAAGGCTAATTTTGGAGTGGAGGTATAATTCCACTCATTCTTAACCTTCGCACTCCAGATGAGTGCTAAGTTTCACACCCCGGTACCCATTAAATAGGAGGCTGGGTGTGCCCCAGAGCCGGTCTGGACGTTGCAACCAAGAATAAAATCTCTGATCCCTGCCAGCAATCGAATCCCGTTTCCTCGGTCGTCTAACCGGTAGTGTAGGCCCTATACAAACTAAGCTATCTCCAGTTCGTATACTTAAATCGCGATGCAAAGAAGAAGAGAAGCTGAAACACAACTTCAACTCTCATTTCAACTCCACGTGTTTGTGTCTCAGCCACTTCTGAAGCCATGTGTCCTTGTAGGCAGGTGCAGACTGACAGATTCACACCTGCTGCTACTGAGCATTTCTTTTGTGGTATTGAAAGGGTCTGAGTTACATAAGCATAATCATGTTACAACACTCAAACATTACAAAACTAACATGTATTATTTACACTATACATACATTCAATTATAACTACCTGAAATATTCACAACACATAGCCAACAGGGACACGATATTGGATTTTACAGTCTAAAATACACAGCTTAACACACGGAGACAAGACAACGATGGCAAGTAACACAGGATAACACGTTCAAGGACTTTAAGATATAAGATATTTTATCATAAGGTAGCTCATTACAAGATTGTCACGGCAGCAAATGTGATTATATTGCCTTGTGGGATGAGCCGCCGTATAGTCCGGTAGCATTTTGTCAGATTACATGACATTACATCTCAGAGAACAGAATTCTTTACAGTTTATTACTCTTTATGAAAAACATCTCAATACACTTGGAGATTAAAAGTTCAGAACGTGCTTTATCACATTAAATTTGGAACGGAAGAATTCAATTTTATGCAGCTGGAGATAAGACGTGTTTAATTCATCATTACACGTTCGGTAACCGAACAAAACAAAATAAAATTTTTACTACGCTCCAATCATCACAAAATATCTAGGCTAATTATTTAAAACTGTAAAAGTCACGAAACAAGATTTCGATTAATAATGTAAAGTTGATTATAACCAGAAGTTTTGATGAAGTAAAGAAATATTTCTATGAAGACACTATTACATTTAGAAGCGTAATATTCACAATAAAGTTTACTGATTTGCTTGTCGAGTGTAGAATGTTCACATCGCCTTGTCTCTAGCAGTGTGGAAACACATCGCAAAGGAATCTTCACATCACTGGAGACGTGTCTATCACACGTGATTTCTTATCAAACTAATTATTTATACTCTTTATTTAAAGAATTAAATAATCATGCTAAAATCCACATAAGAAAGTTTAATTTAATTCCTTGATACATAGAGATTATTTCGATAAAAGTGATAAATTTGAGACACTAAAATAAAAGCAATACATGATTTAGGAAGTCATGAAGAACTTGCTTTGTTTCAGGCATTATAACCTGTTCAAGTCTGTAACACTAGGAGTACAAAGGATACTTCACAATACACTTGTTACTTCTTTTTGTTGTCCTGCCTGATCTGTAATTTCAGCAGACCTATTCACTTTTTTTTTTTTATGGCTCGACAGCCCTATATGGGCCTGGGCCTCCTCGTTTCGTCGAGGTTTCATGGTCACACACAGTAGACACACCACAGTCGGCAGGACTCCTCTGGACGAGGGGACCAGCCCGTCGCAGAGACCTCTACCTGACAACACACAACACTCACAAGAGACAGACATCCATGCCCCCGGTGGGATTTTTTTTTTTTTTTACTAATTCCTGGGTTTCCCCTTTGATCCATTTTTGTTCTGTATTAATCCTTTTTCGTCCTTTCATGTCACTTACGGTCCACAACCGTCTTTTTACAACACAACACAAACATCCATGCCCCCGGTGGGATTTTTTTTTTTTTTTTTTTTTTTTTTTTTTTTTGTGTTATTCGCTGGGTATTCCCTTTGATCCATTTTTTTTTGTACTGTGTAATCCTATTTTTGTCCATCATGAGATGTCCTTATACAACACAACACACAAAACATCCATGCCCCCGGTGGATTTACAACCCACGATCCACGTAAGCGAGCGGTCACTAAGACCCACGCTTTAAGACCGCGCGCCACTGGGATCGGCTCGAACCCACGATCCTAGTAAGCGAGCGGCCGCAGACCCACGCCTTAGACCGCACGGCCACTGGGATCGGCCCTATTCACTTTTAGCAAAATGTAAATAGGTACACAGATCACAAACATTTGTCGTAATTTAGGTTTCCCGAGCTAAGTTATGGTGGTCTGCTGGTACGTTCTATCGCACTGTACTATTTTGTCCAGTGCACATTAAATTCTTCAGGTCTTTCATTTAAAGAAAGACAAAATACTTCCTTGGAAGTGATTCCCAGAATTGAGTGAAACCAGGAATGCCACAAAAGTGTTCTTAGAAAAAATGCGATACCGGCTAGTTTGTGGTTTATTTGACGACGCTGTATCTCAAGTTATATAGTGTCATCGGTAGAATAATTGGCGAATAATGGATCGGAAAAGATCTATAAGAAAACTGTTCTGGCCTAATGGAGGCACTGTATCAGCAGCTTCCTGGAAAGACTGACAAAACCATCCCTAACCTCAGTCAGAAAAGCCTCTATCCTGACAGAACTTCGCACCAAGCACTACGATATTTCAACTGCATCGGCTATTATAATTTCACGTATAGACGAACAGTATGTAATTATATGACCTCAAAACGAAACTACTGTTTTAAGAAATTGTGGCAGCGTCTTTTAAAGCCTTGCCTCTTCAGAGTTGAACGTTTCTCCAGTGATGTTTCAGATACGTCTGACGATGTGGTTACCTTCCGTGTGTAATACAAGGTAAAATCCGACGCACAATATGGGGCGTGGTTTGGTATCTGGATATATATGTTTATATTACATATACATATCTACTGACACTAACATTACTTACACTAATTGTAAGTCAACTTGGTTTTGTATAAATACATTTCTCAGGGTTACACAGGGCACGATGGGATCTGTCGCTCACAAGGGCATAAATACAACTCCCAAAGACAGAAAAGACAACAAGAGGGAAACAGTGCAGAGAAAGCAATATTATATAAGAAGTGAGCTGTGATCTTACCGTCGTGTGGTTTATTTTTCGGAACTGTTATACACTTTGTCCGCTGTGTAAGAAAAAAAAAGTTGGAGAAAAGAAGAGAAATTGAGTTATATTCAAGTAAAGTGAAGAGAGAGACAGAGCTATAGAAGCAGAAGTTGCTGTATTCTAATGAGAAATATAAGGCAGAAGTAAAGCAGGTCACTGTGTTCTAATTTTCACCAATAATTCTTCAAGGTAAAGTGGTTAGGTTAGGTATAACCAGCTTTGATGCTCAAATATTCTACGTTCTGACCATATAATGTATTATTTACATGATTTTTATGGACCTCAAAAGAAGTAGCAATTTTTTTCCCTATACAGCATTAACTGACTGGTTTTTATGACCGAGATGGAGTGTGTTTAGTCTTTAAACGCAACATTACATACACATACCATGTACTTTAACATTTAAAATCTCCGAATTTCGACCTGGAGACAATGCAGTCACTACCTTCATCAAAATATATCACGTGATTACTATGCGGAGCGACCTGAAATGTAAGAACAGTACTATGGTTTGCTGCACTACGAGTAAGTTGTGATCCATGACAATGGTGAGATGTAAACACTGTAGGAATGTAGATCTATTTATTTAATGCACCTTATGTACGTATTCGGTATATTATTAAAATTCTGATATCAGACAGATGATATCTCTATTATAACCTGGACACTTCACAGCGCGAGCACCGGAGATTTTTCGCTGCACCCGCGTCGACTGTACGTAGGTTTTCCCCTGTCAGTATCACTCCGCCAATTCTTCATACTCATAGTTCATTCACCTACAACATACGCCATATAATCTTAGAAATTTGCAATGCCGTTAAATGACACGCTTCTCTGCCTTTAATATTTATCTACCCTGATGATGCAGACAACAGAATCCACGGATACCATAGTAAAATTCTGCCAGACTATAAGGTGTCATAATGCAGCGCACAACAATCTTTATGTGAGATCATCGTGGACTATGCCTTCCAAATTCTCTGCTCAAAGATTTAGTAAGACACATTGTATTCGCGCTGTATATATATATCTCTTGGCCAAAACATATATTTTCATACATTATAGTCCCACATATGGCGGTGTCTTCTACGATTCTTGTCCTTTGCCATATATTTTCAACCTAATAATGTTACTGTCACCAGTTTTACAGATTAGAGAAATCTGGATACCTGTAATCAGCATAACCTCACATTTGACAAATATGTACACTGTTTTGCGTCACAAGAAATGACGTCAGCGTTATAGGATATAGAAATACAGCTATTAAGAAGAATGTGTATCATACTTTAACATTATAAATACACGTTTGCTGGCTTCCAACGTGACTTCCAAAGCTCAGCTTCCGTAATAATAAATAGAATTAATGTCACAATAAACACCGTAGTTATCCAATAAATTTTGCCGGCAGTGAACAATATTCCAATACAGCGAAATGTTATTAAAAATTTTTTGTGTTCACGTGACCTTTCGAATCATCTGAACTTTCGTTTTAATATTATACATTTACATGAACACTAAGTGACGTAATGTCTGTCACGTGTATTTCTCATTAGAAAAAGACAGCATAAAAAGGCAAAAAGTCTATACAGCAGAATATTACAGATAGTGCATAAGATAATCCGACCCCGCTACAGACAATAAACAGCTTATTTTATTGTCTGTGGGTGACTTCGGATTAACAGTGAAGCAAATAAAGCTACTGGATCGTGAAGTCAGCAACCTGCTACTGTGCTTCCATTCCACAAAGTGCTTGTGCCATCACATTACTCATAATGAAATTACAACTCTATAGATAGACACTGGTGTGCAAGGGCCTTCAAGTGCTCGTCTGCAGATAGACACGATTAGAATTTCAGTAATGTAATGTAATGTAAAGAAAGGAATTTTACAAACAGTTCCTGTAAAATGATAATGCAACCTTGTTACAATTTAATATTATTCATTCCGTACATTTTGTTTATATATTTATAGTCTGACAAATGTACACTTTATTCACATTAATTGCGTAACACGGTCCTACATGTTTCGAACCTCAATTCTGGTTCATCTTCAGGGACTCAGTATTTTATATTACACATTGTAGCAATTGATGTAAAATGTGTAATATAAAATACTGAGTCCCTGAAGATGAACCAGAATTGAGGCTCGAAACATGTAGTACCGTGTTACACAATTAATGTGAATAAAGTGTACATTTGTCAGAATTGTTACAATTCTCTATCATACAAGAACGCAGAAGATAAAGCCAGTTTTAATTCCGTCATGTCTAACACATCATCCAGTTTTAATTCCGTCATGTCTAACACATCATCCAGTTTTAATTCCGTCATGTCTAACACATCATCCAGTTTTAATTACGTCATGTCTAACACATCATCCAGTTTTAATTACGTCATGTCTAACACATCATCCAGTTTTAATTACGTCATGTCTAACACATCATCCAGTTTTAATTACGTCATGTCTAACACATCATCCAGTTTTAATTACGTCATGTCTAACACATCATCCAGTTTTAATTACGTCATGTCTAACACATCAGTTTTAATTACGTCATGTCTAACACATCATCCAGTTTTAATTACGTCATGTCTAACACATCATCCAGTTTTAATTACGTCATGTCTAACACATCATCCAGTTTTAATTACGTCATGTCTAACACATCATCCAGTTTTAATTACGTCATGTCTAACACATCATCCAGTTTTAATTACGTCATGTCTAACACATCACCCAGTTTTAATTACGTCATGTCTAACACATCATCCAGTTTTAATTACGTCATGTCTAACACATCATCCAGTTTTAATTACGTAATGTCTAACACATCACCCAGTTTTAATTACGTCATGTCTAACACATCATCCAGTTTTAATTACGTCATGTCTGACACATAATCCAGTTTTAATTACGTCATGTCTAACACATCATCCAGTTTTAATTACGTCATGTCTAACACATCATCCAGTTTTAATTACGTCATGTCTAACACATCATCCAGTTTTAATTACGTCATGTCTGACACATAATCCAGGTTTAATTACGTCATGTCTAACACATAATCCAGTTTTAATTACGTCATGTCTAACACATCATCCAGTTTTAATTACGTCATGTCTGACACATAATCCAGTTTTAATTACGTCATGTCTAACACATCATCCAGTTTTAATTACGTCATGTCTAACACATCATCCAGTTTTAATTACGTCATGTCTAACACATCATCCAGTTTTAATTACGTCATGTCTAACACATCATCCAGTTTTAATTACGTCATGTCTAACACATCATCCAGTTTTAATTACGCCATGTCTGACACATCATCCAGTTTTAATTACGTCATGTCTGACACATCATCCAGTTTAAGAGCTTGAAACGCACCGGGCACAGAGATTGCAGGTAAATAATATAGCACGACAACTTACAGAAAATTATTAAGACGAAGAATACGACCTTATGGATTGTGACGCCGTGTAGGTTTGTAGATACGGACCAACACTTAGGAGGAATCTGCTGCCCAATGTCCATCCTCTACCTTAAAATTCGGGTAGCGGGTTCCTCCGAAACGTTGATAGCTGTTTATTAAACTACACGAAGACACTCTAATAAAATGGTTTATAATGGCGATGTTGGGATTTCAAAGTTAAACAGGATTTGTAAACGTTACTAACGGCCGATCACGTAAGTAGGATGGGGAATAAAAGAAATTCATACAGAATTTCGGTGGGCAAACATATTTGGAAACGTACACTTTGAAGACCGAAAAGGAAATTGGAAGACGATAGAAGACGGATCTTAGGGGGGGGGGGGGGGGGGGGAGCTGCAAGGTTGAGACGTGGATAAAACTGGCTCCGGGTTATGTCCAATAGCGGATTTGGTATTAGGGGTGTTGCACCTTTGATATCGGCTACGTAATATTAGTTTACTTCATATTACAGGAACTTCTAGGGAATTTTTTTTTTCTCGAGGTCTTCGCACTTACGCAGCAGAGCGAAGATCTCATTTACACAGCGGCGGAAGCCTGCATTAGTTTATTTATTCTCTTAGAAACATTCTGCAGTCAGTACTTTCCCCCTCAGCTATCATGGACACTTTTAACGTAATAACTTTATGAACACGGGATATATTTCAGTACCGAAATATTCATATCATGATATAACCTTGTCTGTTAATGCAAATTAATTGTATTCATATGATATGTTACAAAGCACACTGGGAACAAGCATGCATAGGCATAAGCATACAGCACTTAGAAGTGACATAATGCGATTGCACTTCAGTTAAAGAAGATGAAAAATGAAAAAAATATATACTAAATATCTTATTAATAATTACATATGTGAACAATACTTCCTTCACTTTCTACATTCCACACTATCAATGGGTTTATACACTGTGCCTTCCTGGTGGGGCTGTAGGTAGGGCCCATCAATGGTCAAATATTTTGGACTTGAATATTTAAGTTCTAAATTTAAAATCATTTTCTTTTAAAACACTATTAAAGTAACAGAATACGATTTATTTAAATATTCGTTACAGAGTATTTATCATCCTATTCAAAGAATTCCAGCGGTTGTTTCCCCGGGAACAAAGTGGCCGCGGCGTGAAATTGACGACCCACCTCCATCCAGTGACGATTCTAAGAATACGTGGAGTTATAACTCCACGCCCCAATATGCTTTTATGTCCTACATAGCGACAGCTTTATATTTATAGTTGGTGGAGTAAAATTAAGTGTTGTAAAACGGTATGAAATTCCGACTTTATTTAATGTAATTTATTGTAGAAATGATGGCAACAGGATTATAGGAAATAGTCAACATAAATTGGTTCATATTTGTAAGAAGGTCTATTTATCAGCCCTACTGATTTATAAAATATATGTTTGTAATGACATAAACAGGAAGTTCTTACTTCTTCAGAAATGATATGCATGTTCCAAACTACTCAAAGGTGCTTACGAGTTATTTTTTTTCCAATGGCTCGACAGCCCCTTGGGGGCCTAGACCGCCTCATTTTTCGAGGCTTCACGATCACACTTTTTAGACACACCACACTCGGTAGGACTCCTCTGTACGAGTGATCAGCCCGACCAGAGACCTCTACCTGACATCACACAACACTCACAAGTGACAGACACAGATGCCCTAGGCGGGATTTTTTTTTTTTTTTTTGCCTGTCGGGGGTTCTTCCCTTTGATCCATTTTTGTACTGTTTAAATCCTTTCATCCTTCATGTCACTTTACGTTCCATATTATCGTCCTTACAACAAACACAACACAAACATCCATGCCCCCAGTGGGATTCGAACCCACAATCCCAGCAAGCGAGCGGCCGTAGACCCACGCCTTAGACCGCGCGGCCGCTGGGATCGGCACGAGTTGTTATAACATATAAAATTCAATAAAGTGCATGTGTCCCTTATGGGGGGGGGGATGGTGATGTAAAGTTATACATTCTTAATGTAAGCAGCAGATGGAGGCGCCTGGTCAGCTTCATGCGCTGACTGCTTTACCCTTGGGGAAAGAGATCCTGTTACGCATTGAATAGGAGACTGGGTGGGCTCCAGAGTTTGGTAGAACAGAAGAATTTCTTGCTCGTGCCCGGAATCGAACCACAAGCACCAGACTGTCATATTGTTGGCCGAAATATGACAGCCTGTAACTGTACCAAAACTGTCATATTGCCGTTACTCTGCGAGCACGTCTCTAGCCAAACCTGACCCATCAGTCCGCATTATCGCGTAATATTCCGTTTAATGTACACGCTTAGAGCATAGTAAATATGAGGCCATAACTGGCCTTTACATGCATAACAAATATAATGAAAATTTAAAATTATTGATATGGATCTGAAGATGTCTGGCAGCAAGAAGACATATTGTCAATTTTACGTCACAGATATGCTGAAAGATTGTTACGACTCATGTCATCTACTGTGAATTTGTATTACGTGGGCTTGTGACTCGATGCTTTTAAGATACATACAGTTTGTTTGCATTTGAAACTAACCTGTTATATGCAACATGTATCAGAGTAACGGAACTTGATTACCGTGCTTCGTAACTTTCAAAGCTTTTCACTGTTTACAAACCAACGAAATGCACTACTACTAATGTAGCGCATTTCGTTGGTTTGTAAACAGTGAATTGTAAAAAATACACGGTGAGACTAATATAAAATTTTTCAAAGCTTTATCTGATAGGATAACTGAGTGTCCGACTTCAAAATGCACACATGAGGAATACAAACTGCAACATATGACATACTTTTACATGTATTGTACAAGAGAAAAAGTTGTCAGGCTTTGAAGATCCTTAAGTTTCAAAACGTTTAATGCTACGCATAAAGAAACATTAAAAAAAACAAATAGACATTTTTGTGTGTTTTCACATATTTTAAACATACCAATTTATACAAAAGCACACGAAAATTGCTAGAATAAGGCACAGTTGTACAATAGTTTGCCAACGTAAATTTATTAGACATTTCAATACTCACGTCTCAGCATCCTTTTTTCCCCACTCAAGCTCATAGTTCGACCTAGTTCGCCCTTTACCGCCTTCAGGCTCCTCAGAATCTCCTCTGGGTCCCTGCCTCTTGTGCACGAACTTCTGCGTCGCTCTTTACTGTAGCTTGGAGGTGGCAACTCAGGGTCTGTAACGATATCACAGAACACGGACGTCATTAGTCCCAGTTTTATGGGTTTTAATGAGCCCTATCCCGATGTCCCGCAAAATTCGGATTGGGAAGCCAGAAGCTCTGGGTTGAAGTCATAAAAATACATTTCTGCCAATGCCTACGAAAATCTCGACTTTCCAACGCTGTCAGGAAACATCTAAAGCAGAACGACAGCCCTCAACCAGCCACTAACACGAAATAATAGGAAAGACACACGATGCGAAGATCAGTGGTTATAGAGTGTGGACTGAGACTGCAAAGGATGAGGAACGGGTATGTCAAGAAAATCAGCATTGGACTGATAGTCTAACTTTGATGATGATGATGGTGATGACGACGACGATGATCATCACAATCACTTTTTGTATCTGTAAGCCAAAAGTTTTATCTGAGTAACTCGTAGTAACATTAACAAATTACTCCCTATTCATTGAGCAATGGGTTACAAGTTTTTTCTTCTAATCCTGCTATCAGCCACTTAACTGTTATTAAGAGTCCCGGTTTTTTTTGTTTTTAAACAAATGAATCCCTACGCAAGGACTTCAGATCTTACAATAAGCAGCATCATCAACAGGATGTAAGGCATTCAGGCTTGTTCTGTCCTCAAGGGTATTAGTGTCTCCATTTTTCCTAGTCGTCCAAAGTTTCTTCTGGAATTTGGAGTCTATTTAGACGCTAAGTTGTAAATACGTGTGACGTTCATTCTCAATCAATATTGTGACGACTCTTATATTTGTGTTTGCTTTGTGTTACATTGGTTAATTTATAATTACAAGTTTTACCAGAATAATTACAAGTCTATTCTTTCTGAAGACAGAAATTTGTGGAAAATGTGTTCCAAACACTGCTGATCGCCGTATTATTATTATCATGATCATTAGCATCGCCATTATGATCAAAGAAGATACTTTCTCCATTCCTTTCAATCAGCATACAACAGCTACAAATCTTCCCAACAGAAAAACTGGTTGCATGATTTCCAGATGAGAATACTTATTTCGCTTGATAAGCAAGACTGCCTCCAGCTGGTTACTGTCTGTTACTAGTAATTCAATTTCTTCTTATCGAATTTAATTCCTCCTAAAACTAAAATTTACACAGCAGCATGGTAATGTAATTAGAAACAGTACATATCATTACCCAACCTTTCTTTGTCGCATACCTTTTTCCGATACGTTTTGTCCTGATTGGAAGGAGCTCCGCCTCGATCCAGGAAGAGACCTCGAGAAATCACGGCCAAGCTGATATGTCTCTACCTCCAGTTGTTCGGACTGACTGGACCCCCGTCTAGAGCTTGAGGCAGATCCTAAAGCTAACCACGCGTGGTCCGGATGCAGGAAGTTGAGCTCCGGACTGCTGCCTTTCTCATCGCTGTCCTTGTCGTCTGCGAAACGACGCCAGCAAAGCAATATCAATGTACAAGCACACGTATTTGCCTTGACCGTCCACCTACCAACAACCTCGTTACTAATTAAGAGGTAAAGTTCTCCCTAGAACAGGCCATGAAGGCCCTGGGGGGAGTAGAGATATAGCTCTACTCTTTCTTTAACCCTCGCACTAGATGAGGGTGGGTGGTCAACGCCATGCCTCGGCCTCTCTACACCCGGGAAAGAGACCTGTTACCAATTGTACAGGAGGCTGGGTGGGCCCCAGGGCCGGTCTGGACGGGTGCTGAAAATCTCGCCTCCACCGGAATTCGATCCCCGGACCGTCCAGCCCGTAGCGAGTCGCTATACCGACTACTAACTACAGACTTAAAACTACCTACTTACCTGAGGTTTCTGTCCTTGAGGACGCCGTTTTTGTAGGATAAGACGCCGCGTCATTGGGTAGGCTGATCACCCAGTGACGCGGTATCATATTCCAGAACAAAGGATTCCTCAAATACACCGCCGTGAAACCGTCAAGACTGCAATCCGTTGTTCTGTGATATGACGCTCCGTCAATGAGTTGTCGAAAGCCGACGTTTCGAGGTAAGACCATATTTTCTTTCAGAGTCGAAACGTCCAAAGCATTCTTCTACGACACCTCGACACCTGAAGATGAGAACATCACGTTCCTTCGAAACGTCGGGTTCCGATTACCCAGTGACGAGGCGTAATATCCCAGAAGAAGGTAATCCTCAGCTACATCGCAGCCAAAGCCTCGAAACTCGCACAAATACTTACCTATTTTCTACCTAATAAATTAATTACGTAACTATGTATATGAAGCAAAATAATCTTCAAAGCGGATTGTATTATAGCCTGAAGATACGAGTAAATGCATATAATCTTCCTCCGAACGCCCAAAATTAGATTATGTGCAGTATGCCAGACACTGTAGAGCAGAAGCATATAAATTATTCCACAGCTTACTGAGAGCTAAAGAGAGTTTAGCTTTGGCACATATATTTGCGTAATCAACTTCATTGGTTTTATTCACAGCGTGTAACACGGTGTGAGCCGGGATAGCTTAGTCCGAATATCGACTAGGCTACGGGCTGGACGTCTGAGAAATCGTGGTTCATTTCCCGCTAAATGCAAGAATTTTTCTGTACTTCGAACTGTTCAGACGGGCTTTGGGGCTAACCTAGACCCCTATTTAATAAGTAACTAAGGCTCTTTCCCTGGAGGTAAAGCGGCCGGGACTTGAACCATCTAATGCCAAGGTGAAGAATGAGTGGAGCTATATCTCCATACACTCTTCTGGGGTGCGCTGCGACAACTAAGCAAAACAGTGCGATGTCACCCACATCTTTGACACCCACCTTCTCTGCAAGCTACATACTAATAAATATCATTAATTACATTACATTTGTGCTATTTATGACTTTAAGGTTTACTGACGTTGACTTCCCACGTTCGAATACCGGTATACACATTAATCCCGCACCATACTAACTCTTTAAGATCGCGTGGTTACTTATACCGCCAGATTTAACAATAACAATTTTACCTTCTACTCACAGAACGCATTTATGTGTTTTGTGTGGATCTCAGAACAAACAGCGATTATTTCCGTATACAACATTAACTGATTGGTTTTTGAACGAGACAGATTGTGTTTACTGCGCGGTACGAACTGACTATTTAAATACACTGAGTATAAATTCCCTTCAAATGGTTGGCTTCGTTCAATGCAGGCTAAACAAACCTGAAAAAGACCTTTGCTGCCCAAATTCAGTTTTCCTGAGGAGGCGCTGCGCGACCTCGTTTGCGAGAGAGCTTCTGGGAGACGAATGGGGAGTCTTCCCTCCACCTCGCAGTTGACGTGGGTCCTCAAGTCGGTACCACACTGGTCTGTCCTCTAGGAAAGCCTTCTGCAGGTCAACAGTACATTCACCTGGAATTCATACAGGTTGTAGCACTCGGAAACGTATAACTTTTAGCAACATATCCTATCGACATTATTTAAACAAGGTAGTCGTACGTGTTAAAAATAATAAGCTTTCATGGTAGCATAGGGACTTCCAGTCCTGTGCCTGCCTCATAAAGCGATACAGTGGACAGCCACGGACACTCACCAAGGAAGACACTGTCGCGGTCCGGGCAATAATCCCACAATGTTATTTCGATCGTTTTGTCCATGAGTTCTTCCCCTGGAACGTTCGGGAAGTCAAAGGTTGCGTTCCAGATGGGATTCTGCGTGGGTTCGGCCACATCTGACTTAGCGCAGCACTGATCATTCCTGAAGAGTCAAGAAAAATGATGACCGTTGCACAGTTGTCTGGAAGAGGATTAACTGCAAGGTCTTTTCTTTATCTCCACATGAAATGGTATTGCACGTAGATATTCGTACTAAAATAGAATGATGATAACGATAATTTACAAAATTCAATTTTATTCAATTCTTGTCAATTAACGTGCTGATTCAACAGTGAACTACCCCGTAAAAGAAACAGCATAGGACAGAAACACAAACAACAAAGGAAAATAAACAGGGCACACATCAAAGACATACACAGAAAACAAAAAAATAATACTTGAATAATTCATTAGGGCTTCTTATGATATAATAATTATTACTGTCAGCACGAATAAAATAATTGAATTATCATTATCATCGTTACAAATAAGGTAGAGTGCTACAACTAGTGAACTTATTTAGGCAGTTTACACTAAAACACGGTTTCTCAAACTGTGGCAGGAGTACCACTAATGCTAGGCGGCCTTGATCATAATCCAAATATAAAAAAGATAAGCAATTTAAAAATAAACAAAAAATAAGCCAGCTATATCTGCTAATACTCAGCATTGCTGTCAACATTATGAGAATAATCTCCACTATCAGCCAGTCTTTCCAATTTCAGCACTTTTATTTCAGTAAAAATGTTCTGGTGGTACAATGTTAAATTTCATTCAGCGGTACGCCAGCGGAAGAGGTTGAGAAGCCTTGCTCTACAAGAACAGTCGACGGCAGGTACTCACATCACTGGCATCAGTTTCAGTTTAACGTACGCCTCAGGCAACGTCCCGTAGCCGGTGTCTTCGTGCGTCGCCAGGTCATCTGCTGCCAACACAGACACGACCAGTTCTTGCTTCTCGTCATGGTAGAACACCTGCAGCTGCACTCGACCGCTCACTGCTCTTTCTCGGGCCAGTTGTTCCTGGACAAGAAGTCCCGTCACTACTGTATCTCGCGGACGGTCTATTTCTTACGGAACTTGGAAACGGTGGCAGCACAGGTTTCAAACCTTTTATCGGCTGCAACAAGTTACTGTTCTGGACTCAGTTATGCGTCACAGGAAGAATGTTCATAAGGCGCCTACTCTTCTAACGGGTGTAGTCCACGCTACTACAATTAAAAAGACGCTCCCTCACCGGCTGTCGCAGCAAGTAAGTCGAAACCGGTTATAACGACATCGGTTTATGCAACACCTCGTCTACAGCGTCAAATATTCTGTGGTACCAATTAATTCCTCACTGTTAACCATAACATTATACTCCTCGGTTATAACAACACTCGTGCACAACGACACAATATATTAAGTCCCTTTCATGACGTTATAACCGAGTTCGACTGCATTTTCAAACAGTATACTACATTAATTTCAGGCTTCCGCCGCGATGTTGATTAAATCTGCGGTCTTCTGGGGTATTACAAGAGTCCGAGAAGGAAGACTTTCCTACTCGGACTCTTGACCCGTGAAGATGGTACCGACACGTTGTCCCGAAACGTCGGTAAACAAATACCACACGAAGCCGCGTAATACCCCAGAAGACAGCAGATTTCAGTATACTACACGATTTCCAATCGTTCTCGCAGCAGATATAGGACGCATTTCTTCCCTTATCCTTCCACACATTCCCCCTACATTTCCCCCGCGTCTAGCGCCGCAAACCTGAGTCCCGAACTGTACCTTATAGCGATATCAAATCGTTTCCACAAGAAGTGTTAGAGACGTTGCAATGACATTGAGGGAAGTATAACAGTCGTGAATACAAGAAGCGCCGATTCCATCGCCGACGTCACTTCATTAAGGCAATCGCTAGGAACACATTAAGTCAAAAGATGTGCCTTGGCTGTCGAACGTTGTTTTCTCGTGTCCCGTACATGAAAATGATGTTTGGAGAAACAGAAGTATCGAAGGAAGGTGTGAGGCAAAGATCGGAGGAGCTAGAGGTATATGATTTAAATGCATTAAAGGTTGAAAAATTTTTTAAAATAAGCCAGAAGGGGGGGAAAATGGAAAGGCCCCGTTTAAGATCGCTGTAGGGCGTGTAGCAAGATATATGAGAGATAAATTGCAGAGACAGGGTGTAAGGAAAACAATACAAGAGAATGGGCACCTGTAATAAAGGAGGTCAGAATGCTCACAGGAAAGAGAATTAAGGGGTAAGGAGGTGTACATGAAGGTTAAAGCGCTAATGCCCATTGATAGCGGAACGTGTTTAAATCTGAAAGGCGTCTAGTCTTAAGTTACAAACATAAAGAAGTTCGCCTACCTTGTACTTATAATCTCATGGCAAAACATTTTCTTTAATATTACTAAAGTTTTAAATACTTATTCTGGTAACTTCACCACTATATTTATAATCGGGGCTTCAAAATTGTTTTTTAAAAATAAAACATTACTTTATTATAGAAAAGTAACAAACCTAAATGGATAAAAGCATTTCTTAATAACAGCGATAATTTAAACGACGCTGCTTATGAAAATTCTCTTTCAGCATTGCTTTTATGATTCCGCTTATGTTAAAACGATAGAAGCCTCGAGTGTATGAACATTTTAATGAGTCATTTGTATCAAAAATTAATTTTAATATAATTAAATACCCGTTTATATTTTTACGCAGGTATATTCTGGGAATATCAAAACCCTTTAATTTGAAGGGAATATTGGACCACACATTTATGCCACTGAGATTATTTTATCTGTAAACCACTGTAATAGTGGCTCAGAATCACCAGTTAACATCTGGTGCCAAAGAAAAAGGACTAATAGGAAAAGGTTTAACATACAAAAGTCCTCACTGAATAAAAATCTTCCCACATATCATTATCTCAAACGGTGACATATTTACCATAGATATTGTCTAGCCGTTATAGGAAAAAATATCGATATACCTACAAAGAAGAGGTAGAAACTTACAGTCTATTAAATGTTGCTGAATTTATCAGGTAAGTTTTTAAGGATGCAGGGAACAAGGTGCACATTCTTCGGGTCTCGAAACAGGGATGTACAAACTCTGGCCGCATATGCTGGGGGTCATTACTTGTACTGCAGAGAACACCTGAAAACGTGAATGGATAACTCACGACAGAGACATCACAACGCTCCACCTATGCAGCTATAACAGTAAGAAACATATAGGAATTTCACCATTCATACAAATGTACACAAACACATTTAAATTGTGAGATTTCAGGCTTCGGCCACGGTGCAATTGAGTCCTTCGCTCTTCTCGGATGTTTAGCGGCGTAGGTTGGTAGTTGGTTGCGCACTACCAACTTAAGCCGCGCAACATCCCAGAAGAGCGAAGATCCCAATATTCGTAGCGTTTCTCACTTAAAATATAATTTTTTAATGCGGAAGCGAAAACTGAATATTCAAAAAATATATTGGATAGTTTGGATAGTTGCTCTGATTCTAACAGCATATGACAAATTTTTAATCAACTTCAGTGAAATATGAGGAATTATATGACATTCCACCAACTTAATTAACAATACAAAGCACACTTCCATGCAAAATAGAACGAACACACAGACTATCGTGCTGTTGTACTATGCTTGCTATGATTTCATAATATATAAACGTGAGTCATACATCCACTCAGTCAAAAAACAACATTGATTTGGTTATAACAGAGTGTTTTGGAGCTAGGTTTTATGGTATAATATGGAATAAGTTATAGGACTGGCACAATCGATTATAGAAACGTTAAAAATAAATAACCACGTAACATCTGTAACAAATCATGCATAACTGAAACTTATTCTAAACAAAACACACAAATAAGAAATGGCCGTACAATCAGATGTAGATCATTTAGTTTATGTAAAACGATAAGAGCTCACCGCGTAGTTTGAAGTGCTTCAAAATAACTAGAATTCGAGTTTTGATAGATGTCAACTTAAGTAAACAGATCTACTGGAAACAAGGTTTGAAAGTTTTGTTGTAATATAAAAGGTAAAATATATAACTTTATAACAAATTACTAATCAGTAACAAGAATACTTTACCATGAAGCGTTACCATGGAATGAATTCATGTTAATTGCATACATACATATATACACGTCCATAAGTTTTACATGCAATAAAATTTGCTATCCTGCGTGTGTGCCTCCAGAAGATCCATTTCATATTAACAACACTTTTAAATTATTAACAAATAATAAATAAAACATAAATAGAAATAAACAGCTAGATATATTGCATTATTAAAAGCAAGAGTAAGCGAAACGAAAGAAAAGAAAGTCGAAAATAGTGCCAGATGGGACAGCGGATAATTCTATTGGGAGGGAAATTGACTTCAGATGTAAACCTGATAGAAAGAGAGTTCACGAGAGAAAGCATATTTTATTTAACACGTGTTATTCTTTACATCACAAAAATAGATAGCTTATTTTTCATAAGAAGACTTTTATGTATGATTCAGTAACGAGATGTAGAAGAAATAGACACTGATTTTATATAATACACCCAATAGCATTTACAATAGTTTTATAACCAGTTAGAAATGTCTTCCTGTCCACAGGCATCGAGACTTTCTACATCATTCTACAAATATTCATGTCCAAGGAACAGAATTTTAAGCAACGGCAGTAGCATTTGTTATTTTATATCACTAAATGTATAAAATGAGTGCAGAGTGTAAAGCCAGCTTCAGCGTGAAGTACAATATTATAGACAAACTGATTATAATTATAAACAACAGCGAATGTGATTTAAAAACAATTTTGGAAGGCATAAGTGTACAGTAATAGATTCTTATATGTATACCAACCGAATCTATTGACACGTGGTATAAAACACCATAAGGGAGAAATGTTTAAGTTCTGTTATTTAAGAAGTCCTAAAGGACTTTTATCGGTGCAATATGTGAGCAGCAGCAGGGATTTAGATCGTTTTTCTTATATTTTCGTTTACCATGACAAGAATATTAACATTACGCGGAATTATAATTTCGCCAGCTGCTGTATATGGGTGTGAAACTTAGTACCTCGCCTTAAGAGAAAAACATAAGATGAACATTTTCGAAAATAGAGCGCCGAGAAGAATATGTCTGCCTAAGATGGAGGAATTAAGAGGAGGTTGGAGAAAGATTCACAGTGGAAAGCTTCATTACTCGTACCAGTAGCGAATCCTGATCCGGAGATTAGGTCTAGCGGATAGGTACACAATGCGGCGTTGTACATTTCCGCTAGACCTGACCTCGGGATCAGGATTCGATACTGATTTGTCTCTTCCAAACTAACCTTAGGGCGACCAAACCAAAGAGGATGATATGGACGAGGCATGTGGCACGCATGAGAAATAAGATAAATGCATAAAGGGTTTTGGTTGGGACAACTGAAGAAAATAACCACCCGTAAGACCTAAGCATAGATGGGAGAATACTATTAAGATGTATCCCAAATAAATATTTGGGAAGGCATCGGCTGCATGAATCTGAATGAGGGTAGGCACAAACGGCGGGCTGTTTTGAAAATCAAAATGAACTTTCACATTCCATAAATGCGGAAAATTTCTTCAATAGTTGAGGAACTACTAGCTTCTGAAGAACGAACATGCTCTGTGGAGGCGAGTACTTGGTTACGGTTTTATAAGACCTATATATATATATATTTTTTGTGAAGGGCCCCGCAGCAGATGCTACGGACGCACCGCAGCCTAGAGGCTTATTGTGCAACCTGTGATGAAGATGATTACAGTTTTTTTCGTTTTTCCGTGTAATGGAGCAACGGTGGAATGAAATTGACAGGGGAAAACAGAAGCACTCGGAGAAAACCCTATCCCAGTGCCACTTTGTCCACTACAAATCCCACATGGACTGACCCTCGATCGAACCCGGGCCTCCGCGGTGAGAGGCTGGCGACTAACCGCCTGAGCCATGGCACGGCCTTTTATAAGGCATGCTCATCTAAACAACAGTAATAATCTTTACGCCTCTGTGTTACTTCCTCAGAAATGAAAACTGATTCACAATATCCGTTTTTCTTATTATATCTACAATACTGTCATTCTCTGTATTTACAGGAACAGGAGCGTGGATTTAAAAGCACGCAAAGTGGAAGTATGATTGAGTATGTCATTCAAACCTTGTTTATTAAAATGTTTACAGGCGTGAGATAGAATAAACAGAATAAATCTTTCTGCAGATTTGAAAATCTGCAGAAAGATAATAATTACTGCAATGTTTAAAACGAGGCCATGATAGGTATATGCAATTAATATAAACGAAAACTTTGCTCAATTATTGGTTAAACATTTATCAACATTAACGCTAAAAACTTAAGTCTTACTCCACATAGCCTGGCATGTTACAAACTGCACCTCATTTTTGGCTCCTATACACTAAATGACAACACAGCAGTTGGCAATACTTTGGAGTAACAAAGAATCTAACAGAAGAAAATAACCCCAGAACTTCTCTGGAATGTGATGTTTCTTTACTATGTGTTTGTGACACATTACATTAAAAAAATGTGATTGGACCTATTCGAACGAATTAAATAACATTAAGTATATTTCAGTTTCTACAACGATGTTGCGTTAGAATCTATAAACTGATACATGAAAACTGTTACCACAATGCTCAATTATGGTCACTTATTACCATAAAATGACGAAAGCTTTTCACAGCTTCGAACTGAATTTTCGTTCCCCGCAGAACGTTTACAGTTTTTAAGTCACTTGCACAAAGTTTCAAAGCAGACTATGCTTTAAATGATACTCGGAAAGGAATGTCGAATGTCTCTAGTTGTTTGAAATCATAATCTACACGATTATGTTTATCATCCATCTCGTTACTTCATAATTCTGTAGTCAAATATCGAATTTGATATGTTACGTGTTACGTCATTTGAATCCAGTGCGCCTCAGAATATCACAAGAAAATTATATAAAAAATATTTATCCTTAGATGGAAAAATTATGAAGACATTTTTAGTAAAATACCGCACATATGTTATATAAAAACAATGGCAGCTCAGTGTGGTTAATCAGTGAGAAGAGTATCAAACCAAATTTTTTAAGTGTATATTTTCTTTATTCTAGCCAACCGTCCCCTTAAAATGATAGGCGGTATCATACGCGAAGTGCGTATGTAATAAAGTATATTTTATTTGATATATGCGTGTCGCAATATGCACTTTACCTTTTGGCGCCTGAGAGATAAATATTTTCGAAAGTGGAATTCTGTTGTTAATGCTCCATAAGACACAGAAGAAGATATGAAATTTAATCTGCTCTGTCCCATCTGACAATATGGATACCATTGAAAATAACATATCCTAATAATTTTCTATGCACAATTAGAATTTGTTCCACAAATCTTATTTGCCTCTTTAACTACACTGGGGTCTTTAGTATCTAATTACACTTGTTTACCTACCTTCTATTAATCTACTGAAGCACAGTGCACAATTATTTCTTAAGACAGTTATCAGAATACCTATAATAACCTAAAACTCAGCAGCATCTGCTTCATATTATGGTGTTAACATATGAGTATATTTCACATATATATGCTGGAATGTTTTATGTGCACCTACACTTATGCACATCATATTTTTCACAGTTATGAAAATAACATATACTTTACGGATGTATTACTGAAGTGTTGCATTCCTGAAAGTTAGTAATATAAATAATATGGAAAGTCTCCTCGATTTATAAAAGCATAAAATAGAACATAGAATACAAGGGCTCTAAATATTTCGGCGAAACATAGATTGGTCAGACAGCAAAAACAGCGTAACAGTAACAAGATTAGTAGCTGACTGCGGCAGTCTATTACAGTAATGGACACGTTTTGATAATATTTCACTGCTATTACCTTGTATTCCTTATTTATAGTGTTCCTAACGTACAGTTTTTTTTTTCAGTACCAGAAAAAATAAGTAGATTTTACTACCTGGTGATATAATTCATAAGGACTACGTGCACAGAACACAGACTTGTTATCCGATCAAACCTCAATCAACTATAAACTATAAAATGTTACCTACAGAAAACAGAATACTTTCACTCTTTAACTATATAGTACATTACAAACTAGAAAAGTATCATTTAAATTGTATAATACATATTAAAATATAGAATGCTTTCTTAAAAATACTAAGATGAATAAATTACTACTGCTGACTGATAACAAAAAATGACTTAACGCAATGGAAATCACGTGACGGGAATCCGGAAAAGTATGTATCATATCAAGTATGTGTCATATCAAGTATGTATCATATCAAGTATGTATCATATCAAGTATGTATCATATCAAGTATGTATCATATAAGTATGTATCATATCAAGCATGTATCATATCAAGTATGTATCATATCAATGTATTATCAATTATCAATAGTATGTATCATATCAAGTATGTATCATATCAAGTATGTATCATATAAGGTATGTATCATATCAAGTATGTATCATATCAAGTATGTATCATATCAAGTATAATAAATCAATTAATGACTTATATTTGAATGTCATCTACAGAGACGTGTAGATCAAATAATTTCGTGTGAAGACTTTAATACTCAACCAAATGCAAGGGCAGTAAATTAAAATAAAGTGATAGAAGTGAATTCCGGAGTCCCAGAAGCAACGTTCCACTCATTAAACAGGTTTCAATGTTTTTTTACGGGCCTTTCTTGGCGTGAGGCTGTTTGCAAATCTCCAAAAGGATATGTTATTAACTCTGAATTTTAAAACAATTTAACATCTGGGATAAATGGCCATATAGAATTACATAAACATATTTTCGTGACGTACCATATTTCATGGTATGACACTATCAATTTGTCATGAATTTAGGTCTGTGTTTCAGAGTTGGTTTTAACATTTCTCCATAAATCACTACAATGGAGTCATTTACCGAGTATTGTTAGAAATGAAAAAGTACTTTATTTAGTGGCGAATTTACTGTGTCATACAAAGACATGACACGTGTAGCTAAATTGGATATCTTGACCTATTGCTCAACCCCACTCTCTTTTTACTAAAGTGGTGTACAAAGAGAAGAATACAAAGAATTGTGTTAAAGAATGCATAAACCTCACATTACGTCCATACAACGTCACAACGTATGTTACATATTCAAAGCGGAATTACAAAAAAAATACATTAAGCCATCCTCCAACGCGGGACATATGTTCCTTGTCAGCGGCGATTTGGGTGAATCCGCGTTGGACGAAATTAATTTTGTGGTGGATTAATGGGGAAACGGGAACGCGGTTGTGGAAAAGTGAAAGTAAATAAGCGACGAAGACATTAATGTACTAGGATTATATTTATTTATGAACACGAATTTGATGAGTGGATGAGGCGTTTAGAAGGTTAGGATGAAGCTACTGCTGGGTGTCAGTTGACCTGATACTTGACGTTGCTACATACGCTGAATAAGACAAAACCAAGTTGGTTATATTACTGTATAATATTTTCAAACATAGTGGAATATTTTGTACGATATAAATTGTGTTTGACAGAAAATTTATAATAGAATTTTCCGCGTTTGGCAATCCATGTTGATGTTCATGCATATATTCGAATTCCCGTTGGAGGATGTTCTGTTGCACTTACTGAAAAATCTGAAAAACCTATTCAATACAATTCAATATGTTAAAACCTAGGGTACACTACAATATACCACAAACTACAAATTATAAAATCCCTATACATTGCATTATTTTACTACCCGTTATTGTAATCATTAAGAAACATTTCCGATAATCGGAAATCGTCATCTTAAGCGCCTTTCTGTGTCCAAGATCTACGTTTGATTGTACGGAAGCATTCCATGTATGTTTCGTTTGTCTACACGTTTACCTCTACACAATGAACAACAACAGATACAACATTAACATAACTTACGTTTGTTATCACAGAAGATTTTCACACATACAAACATACACACACACACACAGACAGGGATTATACATTTGTAGTATTTATAATAATGTGTTATGTTACATATGCAACGAACACTTTTGGTCTGAGTTTTCTGTTTTTTTTACACTGCTTTGAGAACACGTCGTGTTTAAAAGGCAACATGAAAACAGCAATTTATATCTTACAAGGAAGAAGAATTAATTTTAGGCCCATCACCAAATATCCAAAAAAAATTATAAATAATACTGACTAAGGCCCGTACGGCTAGGCACAGGTGTATCAAAATATAATTTCTGGAAATATTGGTGTAATATCACGTTGTAGATTCTACCCATCACTGCAGAAATATCTGACACAATTAATCTGTTTTATTGTGAATTCCACAAAACTATTACAGCTACTCTCGCACATACTTTGGTGATAACACATCGATACGATCATTTTTAGTGCACAGCAAAATTTCTGTAGTAGATGTTGGGTATTTATCCTTCTACGAAATTATTGTCTTCTTCTACAGTTTCTGTACTTCATTTAAATCTGTTGGCAGCAAAAATATAATACCATGACAATTTTTTTTGCAAGCAATTGAAAGTAAACCTTCTCTAGTAACAAGAACTCTTTAGCTATAAATATCAACCTATCCTTTACAAAACAAATTTTCATTATTATTTCTT
The DNA here is from genome assembly GCA_021186555.1 of Reticulitermes speratus. Taxonomy (NCBI): domain Eukaryota; kingdom Metazoa; phylum Arthropoda; class Insecta; order Blattodea; family Rhinotermitidae; genus Reticulitermes; species Reticulitermes speratus. The sequence continues at coordinate 8,573,880 of JAJKFL010000427.1, read as the reverse complement.
ATGTCATATTACGAGAAATTTAAATTAAAGCAAATTTCACATGTTACAAGTTACAATTGCTCTCCGTAAACAACCTGAAAATTGTAATTCTTTTTGCATATAACGAATATTAATGAAAGCAAGCTTATTATTACATTTTGAAAAATTAATAAATTTGTTGCGGCAAATGTTTATGAAATGTTGCTTACTATCAGAATCGTGCGAACGACATAATTCAATTTTTAAATATTACAGAGACTTGTAAGCAAATTTACACCGCGAAGTTATTCTATCAATAGCGTTCGAAAGACAGCTTATGATATTAACATAATTTATTAAGAGTTTTTATATTATACTCGTCAAGGAGTTTCAGCCCTTCTGCTTAATGACGAAATACCCTGATAGAACAAAATACCAGCCAAGCTGGTAAAAAGGAACTCATATTGATACAACAGACATTACGCGTACTACTTGTTTCAAAAGCGACTAAGAAATTTATAAGCGAGAGATATGAGGCTCTCGCAGCCTCGTTGCTGAACATAAAGGAGTTATAGAACGTGATTGAGTGTCGACTGGTAAGTTGTTACCGATGTTTCGGAGGATCTTTGTGATTTCAGTTTCAGGGTTGATACTTCGACACTTCAGCAACTGTTTGTCAGTCGACAAGGAGTAACAACCAGAAAACGTCAATTTTCAATTTTGAACATAGGTACGAATAAAGATGAAAATGTCATTTCACAGAACGGCAAGGACCTAAATAAGTTGTACGAATTCTTAGTGTGGTTTTATTTTGAAGTTGTATATACCGTGCATGATTAAGATATTATTTACTTGCATACAAACAATGTTGCACAAACAATATTAGTTAAATTGTCAACCCTACATATGTTTCGGCTCTGCCTGAGCCATCTTCAAGGGTTACTTTAGAATAGTAACCCTGAGATGGCTCAGGCAAAGCCGAAACTATGTAGGGTTGACAATTTAACTAATATTGTTTGTGCAACATTGTTGGTATGTAAGTAAATAATATCTTAGTGTGGTGTTACTTTTGTGGAGGGAGAACAGGCTTGGCACTTAAGCATGTATGAATTCAGCCATAAATTAAACTGCCCTTATATAGACATATGTGTATGCAAACCCTCGAACATACGATGACGACGATCATATCACGAATCATTTGATCACTGAATTGCATTTTTGCAAAGCTTATCAAATTGTTCTTGTACATAACGCTTTAAAAATGTTTCTTAGAATAAGTCCATCATTTTAATGTGGGGTCTAACGTTATGGAGCAAAAGCGACCAATGTCTCATTGATATGTGCATATCTCATATTCAGCATTCATCTGTGAGCCTGTATGATTAACTCGTTGGAGACTAACACTCATCTAAAGTGTGAATAAAACTTCGGTTCCTACGTCACAGAGCACTATCTACAGCAAGTATACAGGCCAACACAATAATCACGATGTTATTGTGAGTCACACGAATCATATTAACACTGTATGAGCAAAATGCAGAATTACTTAATGTTACAGCAGGTGGTACATACAGTTACCAATGGACGTTTAGATGTTAAAAACAAAACAGAAGGCTTTCACTGTGTTTGAAAATTTCTTTGTGTCGCTAGAAGAATTAAAATGTCACGGATTATAAGCTGGTTACATTGTTACAAATATTATATAACAAAATACACGAATTTCCAGTTTACAATTCAGTGGAATTTAAAGTGCACAACCGTACGGGCCCTTTCCTACGCAGTTCTATGTTTATCCTGAATTTGAGATAAATAATCCGAGAAAATATATTTCTCGTAATATGTACATGCTAGAAGTACATAGACATCCGACGGAAGCTAGAATTGGGGAAGTCAACATGTGCAACAGGAAGACGACACGAATAAGCACATCAGCACACAAAGTTTCGAAGGAATCAGATTCGCAATACGTTAACAAGCAAACAGAAATTGCTTCGACCATTTTTTCGGATGACTACGTACTTCTGAGCCAAAATACTATTATTTCAAGTGCGTATTTACGCATCATTTTGGTCCTAGCTTTCATAATCTGTACAAGGGTAAAACACACGGTGATTCAAATACCTATGCATTACACAAACAATGCAGAACAATATTCATAATATTGAGACTTGTTTTATGTATTTGTGTTATGAATTGCCCATCAATATCACTAACTTACGCCCGCGTATACTTTTCACTTCTAGTCACATGGTTTGGGATTAATTACGCATTAATTTCGAAAATTTGTGTCTCTTGTTTCAACTAATTAAAGTGTGTTTTATATAAAGTCAATATGATAACAGAAGCGAGAGTGTCAATAGATGTAAGAGCACTGGTGGAAATATAAACTGCAGAATTGATAATGCACGTTTTCGCCTTGCAATGTAACTGACTGGTAATTTAGAAAACAAATTCCTTGTCGCTTTTTTGACATAAATGTGAAATATTTCCGTGTTTGCAGCGTGCAATGTATAGGCGTGCAGTGCCTTTAACCCTTCAAAGACGCCGCGGTTTAAATTCCAACTACTGTACAGAATGGAGGGGTCTTTAATTACAGTAAGTTTAAATGCATTCACGACAGTACGGTGCACAGCGGCCGGCAACACAAGAGGAATTAAAAGATCCGTGCACTGCACCGAGACCAGCATTGAAGTGTTGATTACGGATACGTGTTTCGACTTTCAGTTCATCCTAACTTAATTTTTAGTAGCGCATCAGCTTTATAACGGAACTCAATCATCAAAAATCGTAATTTGAGTTAAAATATAAAATAGACAAAACAATAAACCGGAACTTGAAAATACAACTAAAAATTTTGATAGGTAAACGTAAATGCACAGGTATAGTTATCCCTGTCCACGCTATGTAGGCGTATGGGGTAGCGGGGGTATAGCTCAACTCATTATTAACTTTGGCACTGGATGGGGTTAGTGGTCAAGTGAGTGGAAATAATGCCGGCAACCATTTTTAAACGTACACATTTAACTAAAGCTATACCCATTGAACAATCAAAAAATTAATATATATATTTCTTCTAATTTGCACCTATATATATGTATACTGACATGAATAAGCTCTTGCGTTAATTATCGGAAAGATTTTTCACTATTGTAATAACAAAATGAAATGTTCAGCTTGTGTAATTATGCAGCACTTACGTCATTAGTTCTTTGCGTTACGACAGTTTATTGCACTTAAAACATCCTTTTTCACCTGTGCACAAGATTAATTCTATGGAGGAATTTTTATTTGTAAATAAATCATTGACATTCAAAAACCAATTTCCATATCGTAAAGAGCAACAGATGTAGAGATCTAACACTAACCAAGGGCTTATCCGAATTGCTGTAATCTCAACAAGAAGTCGCACAAGCAGATTAAAGACACATATCTGCTAAATGAATTCAGCACGAGAATTAATTATAGTGACTTATTAATTAATTATAATACTTGTCTTGAAACACAAGATCCGTAATTATGTTAGAGGAGTGAAATTTATGTGTTTCGTCACCAACAGTCAAATAAGGTTTATTAATATCCATATCATTACCAATTCAATTACTGTTATGTACGTGTTAGACTATCTAATATTTCCTCTATATCTCATATTATTTAGTTCCCTAGAACACCAACTTCAGCCACACATATACGCAAATGTCATCAATCAATACCAATCCACATATATCAAAAGATACTTCTAACGTTCTATCCCATTTTTAAGGTCACTTCCAACACGGTACCTCTTACTAAAATGAAAAAAGTTATTTCACGTTATTGTTATCTGTCTCTGGAGCAGAGATGGGTGATTTATATATTCCAACGGGAGGCTGGAATATTTTAGTCGAAGTGACAGGGGTAAAATACATCACCATAAACGTTATTTTTTTTTTTTAGTTTTAATTCACCGTGCATTTTTGTATTATAGACAGTTACCAACATATGCACAAACCATAAATAAGGCTGCGTTAGGTCTGTTGACGACACTTGTAACATTACAAGTGTCGTCAACAGACCTAACGCAGCATTTGATAAGCACCACTGTAACCCTGATGATGGCTCCTTGCGAGCCGAAACATGTGTAGGTTTTAATTATGATAAAAGGTTGATTTATGCCTTTATTTATGGTTTGGGCATTTGTTGGTAACTGTCTACCATAAACGTTATTTAAAATGGTAAATATACTATCAATTATTCCTATGGCTACAATTACTTCCAAGAAATTCTAAAAGCACAATAACCGTACTGTTTAATAATTTATTGGGAGATAATATCCTAGGCTCGCAAGGTTTTATGCCATGCATTAAACGGGTTTGAACAGAAACTCAAACATAGACGTTTGAAGGCATCGCACAAAATATAGTAAATCAGTATTAGAGACAAAAACTTTGACATTTTGTTTAAATGTGTATTTTTATCTACGTACGAGTATTTATGTTCTTGATTACAGCAATTACAAATTATTAAAGGACTATATTATTAATATTATCTAAACGTCACGAAGGGCCGTAAGTTTGACACCCCTGTCTTAGAATATTGGCCTTCTCTTGGGCTTAATGCTCTAATTAAAGTCCTTAAATATATATGACAATAGTACACTCTCTGCAAATACAGTTACACACAGTACAACAAGTGTGACTTGAAAATATATTAAAATAACTCGTTTGTCTTTTAATTCGAATTACGTTTCCATTTCGCTCCATAAACAACTAGCACAGAAGGTACGTAAATAAAGTAGATGGAAAAATGAAGAACGGATTAAATATATCTGTGCTTTATTTTATGTCGCCCTTTTACTGGATAATTATGTTGCTGTGAATGCGCCATAACCCTACGTTACCTTTACTCCATAAATTCTGAATCGTATCGCGCTGTGGAATACTGTGGTTATAAGCTGTTGGTGCCCCCGCAGTTATCCATGACAAAGCATCTCAGTAAAGTGGCAATAAAGATAAAACAGCCCATTTCGTAAGGTACATAACATTTACATAAATTATTTTTATTACCTTCAGGCTTAATGAATTGAACCCCTTTAGACTGTTCTAATTCGTAATAACTTCCGCAATCACTAATTATTCCTAGACATTCTGCAGGAATTCTTGGACGAGGTCTGCGAGTGCCAAGACCTCTGTCTACACAACACAGAAGTACTAGACGTAGGTCAGTATCTTGCAACAATTATTACACGGAGATCCCCCTATAATAATTTTTCATATCGCGAGGAAAACTTACTATGAAAATGTTTACAGATCCAAATAAAATAAATATGCATTTGGCAGAGCACAGAGATTACTTCAACATTTCCAATTGCCAGACATAAATTTCCGCGATTTCAAGGTCAATTTGACATTTTTTGCGGCATTTAAAAGTATTTATTTATTTAATTATTCCGCAATTTCTCGCGGAACCCCTAATGATATTCTGCGTAACCCTAGTTTCCCGCGGAATCCTGGCTGGGAAACATGACTTAGCAAGTTTAAAAACCAAGATCGACATACGATATGAAGTGTAAATTAAGAAAGACAAACTTAAGAAAAATTATTGCTATAGGAAGCAATATGTGTGTGTATAAACTGTAATTTTTTTGTTCTTTTTTAGGTTTCTACTACAATAGCTGTACATTTTTTATTCTTCCTGTCTTCCAGCAAAAAGACATTCACAGCACATCATTTGTGATTGTGGCAATACATGAAATGTTACTTGCCGTTCACAGTTGTTTACCAAATAATTTCAACCGAAACGGAGAACTGGTCTAATGAAACCACATCTACCTTAGAATCAAATAGTAAGCAATCCCATTACAGGCCTGGACAGGCCCTAAGGGTTCCAGAGGTTGAGGCACCCAGATTTCTAGACAATCGGCACATGAAGGTGGTAAGGTTGTCAGCCCTACGCACCGGCCGCCTTTATCTCCCAGGAAATACTCCCGGTACTCATTTCTGTTAGAGGCTGAGTCGACCCCAGGGCCATAGTGCGGCCAAAAGGATAGAATCAAACATTAAGTCACATATTTCCAAGATAAGACTTCTGCTATTCAGACTACAGCAATTCGGATTACCTTACTTAAATACATATTATGTTGAACATACCCAGCATCACGATTTCCAGTATAAAAGTAGCCATTAAATTCTCTATGTCTTGACAGAAAGAAAAATAATTATTTACACAAGCTTTGCTTCACGGATATATTCATACATTAGAATAGGTTTGGAAAAATTATTTTCATCATCTTCAAATTTGTATACAGCTACAGTGATCATAACTATAGCATGAAAGGCATACAGATACCTTGATGTACTTTTCAACAGGATGATACCCAAAGCCAACACATGCCAATATATTTATATCATAACAAATTAACAAATTAAAGGCTTGGATTTACAGTATTACCCTTTGAAATATATACAATTTAAATACAAAATAAATGTTTTGAGAGATTAATGGTTCTCCCAGCGGTATTGATGAAGTGTCAAGTCTTCTAGGATGTCAGACCGTGTAGGAGATAAACACCACAGATGTTTCAAAGGATTGTATTGCCTTCATATTCTGGGTCGGTGTTTGTACTGTTTTACCCTGAAGATGGAGGCACTACGCTCCTTCGAAACGTCTGTTACTACTGACCATTCGACAGGTCATGACATTCCAGAATACTTGAATTTTCAAAAACAAAATATTTTTTATTTTTTCAAAACCAATTTTGTATTTTAACAAGATTTCATTTTAGCCTGTCCGTATTTGATATTTTCACCCGTAGTAATTACAGAATTATCTAGTGAAAAATTTCTGAAAAAAATTGGAATTATAATTAATAACTGAAAATCTTTTTTGAGGTCAGATATTCAAGGCTACGTACTGTGCTTTCTTTGTTCTGAAGCAAAGCTTGTCAAAGCACAAACAGATATACAAACATAAACAACAAATGTGACAGGCACAATGAACAATAATGGTAACTATGCTGCTGGTTTAATTATATATATATATGTTTATACCGGTGTTTTGGGTAATTTCCTTCGTGTTGGTGAAGTAGGTGTCTTCTCTTGTTCGGATTCTGTAAAAATGAAAAATATTACCCACGTTACAGAGAGGTAACGGTATAAACTGCATCTTGCACGGACTATAGACCACAACAAATAAAATGGACGGAAGGAAAAGGTACGCCTTCGAACTTGTTCACCATCAATTTTCTTCGAATATTTACCACGTTACTCTTTCTATTAAGCTCTGAAATAAAACGTATTTCAGATTCGAGGTCGGTTCAAACCCCGCCCCTCTAACTGGCGTTGTATTTAATGACCCTTTAAAACATAAAGTCCCACTGTACGAAGATTCAAGGGACTGCATGGTGAAATTCGGCATTTGGGATAAAAATACATCACCGAATAAATCACAGACGACAAACAATTTGCATCACGCTACATATTAAAATTTGAGTTCCTTCACAGCGGTAAGTAGCCAGGACACGGCATTCTTGGATGTGACACCTCCATTTAGGGTGGAACCTCCGTCATGAAGATGAAGATCCGCTGGTTCCTCCGAAACCTGCGTGTTCTCTATCTCATTAGTTCTTACGACATTTTAGAAAACCGAAATATGAGATCTTATATTTATTCTCATTTCAAAATATTTACAGATATTATTTTAGCACAAACGTCGAGGCCCCCTAACCTAATCATACGTACAAAACATTACGTAACAGACCGCATGCAGTATGCGGTACGCAGAAGCACCCTGTACCATGACGTTAGCTAGTTAGGCATCCCGTTAATCATACTTGCTATTTAATGAAACCAGGTCTGTGATTCTGTGTTAAGGTCCTAGACATCAATAATTCCCTTACTTCCTTTTCACATCTCGCAGGACCATAATGGGCTTTGATCTGAAGAATGATTAATAAATGAGTGTAAACAGATGCTTCCAATTCGTCAGGTTATGCCTTCAGGGAGAGATGCTGGCGACAATAGCCAAGTCCCGTATTTGCTTGAATCATCGCTAATGCTGATTATGAATTAGCTGCAATAAGCCTGCAGTAGATTAGTGGTTACTGAATTATCTGACATTGCAGTACCTGGACTATGGATATCGCAGGAACAGCAAATCGCAACCAAAAGTAAAATGTTACATACTGTTAGATGCAGCGTACTTTGTACGTGGTTTATCGCTTGTCGACATGTATTTCTGTATCAAAAGTTTTTCCAAAACGAAATGGTATTCGACAAATCCTATATAGGAAGACCGTCTCGCTGTTTAACATGAGTGTCCCTTGGTCTGTCACATTATGGGCAGAATATACAGGGCTATTCAAAATAATTGTCGGGGTTTTAACAACTTGTCATACAAAATACACTTGAGATAGGAGTATATGTATTTTTTTATTTAATAGAACAACACTCCAAGTTTTTGTGACATACCTTACAGGTGCTCTATATGTAATTGTATAATTGTAACTGACCGACATTCTTGAAATGTAAGCACACAAAACGCCTTCTCACTGCCGTTCGCCGCCATCTTAGTAAACTGCGCTCCAAGCGGAGAAATGCATAACTACTGCACACCGCACATCATAAAAAACAAACTTTGAGAACTTCTTGATCCATCGGTGCAACAGTATATACTCCTATCTCAATATTGAGGATGCCTGAGAACTGGGTGTATAAAGATTTGGACTTAAGAAGGACAAGGATACATAGAGTTGCATATTCCTTTTAAATTTATTAGCGAATGACAGTCATTTGGTAACACTGTTTATCGTCGGTAATAGATGAATCAATGAGCATGAATATATATGAACTTATGATGATATGACAATATATGCTAGTGACATATATTGAATATATGAACATAACAATCAGGTTTGACAACTCACCAAGCTGCATCCCCAATGATTCTCCCTGCTGCGACTTCCTGGGACCAGAAACCAAGGCACATGGATCATCTAGGAGATCGCACATTCGCCTGCAATAAAATAAAACATAAAACAATTCAGTTTAGGGCACAACTCCTAATGCACTCAGAGGCGTTGTTACCGCAACGACTGTAATACCAACAGAAAGACACTTTCCACTGTATTTGTTAACACCTTGCTAGTGCCTAACGACAGAATAGCAAGCCGTTGCGTTTTATACGTAGGGACTGAACGTGAAAGGTTTAAATCCTGAACTTCAAGTGTGATATGCCTGAGGAAATTAACTGTAATTAACAGTATCTGAAATGAGAAGCAAGACAGTAGGACTACACTCACAAGTCAGAGCCGTGTTCCACCAGCAAATCAGCGACCTCTCCCGTTCTGTCCATGACGGCACACACTTCCTCAAAATTGAGGTCCACCAGCGGAACTCCGTCCCATTCCAGCACCTGGTAACGCAACAGCTTAACGTGGCTTAACCCATAATAAAAAATCAAGTTAAAGTGGATCAAACGGTAAAGTAACAAGTCCACATGACTCAAACAGTAAAGTAACAAGTCAACACGGCTCAAACGGTAAAGTAACAAGTCAACGTGATTCAAACGGTAAAGTAACAAGTCAACATGACTCAAACAGTAAAGTAACAAGTCAACACGGCTCAAACAGTAAAGAACAAGTAACATGATCAAATGGTAAGTAACAAGTCAACATACTCAAACAGTAAAGTAACAAGTCAACATGACTCAAACGGTAAAGTAACAAGTCAACTGATCAAACAGTAAAGTAACAAGTCAACACGGTCAAACAGTAAAGTAACAAGTCAACATGCTCAAATGTAAGTAAAAGTCAACTACTCAAAGGTAAAGTAACAAGTCAATACTCAAACGGTAAAGTAACAAGTCAACATGACTCAAACGGTAAAGTAACAAGTCAACATGACTCAAACAGTAAAGTAACAAGTCAACACGGCTCAAACAGTAAAGTAACAAGTCAACATGACTCAAATGTAAAGTAACAAGTCAACATAACTCAAACGGTAAAGTAACAAGTCAACATGACTCAAACGGTAAAGTAACAAGTCAACATGACTCAAACGGTAAAGTAACAAGTCAACATGGCTCAAAAGGTAAAGTAACAAGTCAACATGACTCAAACGGTAAAGTAACACGTCAACATGACTCAAACGGTAAAGTAACAAGTCAACATGACTCAAACGGTAAAGTAACAAGTCAGCATGACTCAAACGGTAAAGTAACAAGTTAACATGACTAAAACGGTAACCCACCAACATGATAACATGTCTTAGTCGGTAATGAAACATCAATTTAACGTGGCTCAACTGGTAACGCAACGCCAAGCTATCGTGGCTCAACCAGTACTGCAGTACCACGTCAACATGGCTGAACAGGTAAAAACAGCGAGTTAAAAAGCACAACTGGTCACACCGACTGCTATGATAAAAGTCTCCGTGGTTCTTCTTAACTCCGTGACAAAATGCTAGGATATTACTTTGAAATAAGCCACAATACACCCCACCCTTTGAAGTTAACCAAAATCCATATCCTTCTCAAATCATTAAACTCTACATAACAGCTGAAGTTGGCACAGGGTAGTTAAATATCACACTGTTTCACAAATTCTGTTTTAAATGTCACTGTCTTGGGCTATTTAATGACAATTTTCCGACAGCAAAAATTATACATCATCAAGGCCAGATATTCTGTAAAATTAGTTAAAAATGGTACATAAGAAAGTGGTGGTGGTCTCATTTATGAATACAACAGCATTTACCTGCAAGGAATCAGAAAAATTACAAACAAATTCCAATATAGCAGATATTTAGCCGAAATGCCGACCGGAAATGCCGAAACATGACGCAGGAATGAACCCGTTTGTGACATGATAAGTGTTTCTTGTGCTTGATATGAAGATTAGATAAAGGAGAGTTATTTTGCATTTCGAATTTTTTTTCGGGTTCCTGAACGTTCTATTTTAATTGTTTATTTTAAACGTACATTTTGCAGTATAATACAGTTCTATAATTAACTAAAACTTTTAGTCTCATTGTCGTTCTATCGTTATTTGAATTCACATGTTGCCTGTAACATCACATGTGTGTGAACGTTAAATTATGAACTATGGCTCCACGCCAGGCCTCTTTTCTTTTGTCTCTTAAACGCCTGCAGCAAGTCGTTTAGACTGTAAGCTTAGCTGCTGAGTTGGTGAAATTGCCGCACGATCACGGCGCTCCGCAGACGCTAGTTTGTTGTGAACGAAATACACAAAAACGAGAATGATTGATTCTAGTTATGAGTTATTCACAGCTGTTCTTTACCAACGGATGAAGGATTTTTATCTTCTGTCACCCCGTCCGTAACATTTATAGGCCCGCACAGATTTATATTCATTGAAAACAAAGGACGAATCTTTTTGGAGACAAGCGACATTAGCGTGCCACTGCTTAATATAAAATTCAACAATTATGGATTTGGTAGGCATGTAATTGGGGCTATTCATTTTAGCTGACGTTCGCTTACGGCGGTATACCTGTCAAAATATTTCAATAACTTTTTCCCAGAAAATTTTGTCATGAGCGTTCTTTTCTAAACAAAATTACAAAAATACAGGTGAAACCACAACAAACAAATACCACCTTCGTCTATTACGGTCTACTCAGGAGTAAATTTTTGGCCTTAATTGTGATTAGGTGTTCCTTATATCTGGGCGAGGCTTGCAGAGAAAACATACTGATCCTTTCAAAACATGTCTCTCTCTCTCTTCTCCGCTATTTTGTGTTCAGTTTATAACGAGCCTAAAATAAAGTTCATATACAGTTCTAACCAAATAGAATGGAACAAATAATTTATTTTGCATTATAGGATTAACTCGCATACACAAGACACAACTACATTGCAGCACAATGTATTTTTAACTGAATACATTGCTTACTGGCCATGTGTAACTAATGGTTTGACTTCCCCTTGCTAAACCACTACCAAGGTAAAGGTCATACTCCTGAACAACCAACATTAAAAGTGTGACAAATTTCATAACTTTTCAGATTGTGGCCCCCTTTTTTTTTGTGGTGAAGGGCCCCGCAGCAAATGCTACGGACGCACCGCAAACTTGAGGCTTATTGTGCAACCCTGTGATGAAGATGATTATTTTTTTTCGTTTTTCCTTGTAATGAGAGCACCGGTGGAATGAAATTGACAGGGGAAAACCGAAGTACTTGGGGAAAAACCTTCCCAGTGCCACTTTATCCACCACAAATCCCACATGGACTGACCCGGGATCGAGCCCGGGCCTCCGCGGTGAGAGGCCGGCGACTAAACGCCTGAGCCATGGCACGGCCTTTGTGGTCTCTTAGAAATACGAATCAGTACTTAATACCTGTGACACGATACAGCTTTACAAAATCCACACGCTCATTACTACTACAGTGTTAGCAGAGCACTCACCTTGTCACCTTGCTTAAGCCCGCCCTTCTCTGCAGGACCGCCGGGCACCGTCCACACGATGTAGGCAAAAGATCGTCCGTCACTTCTAGGCTTTCCACCAACGACGCGCATTCCAAACCCTCGGGCTGACACATGACATCACATTTACAATACCCTCACGACTATAAGCACTACATCACAGACCAGCAAATATTTATATATGCTACTGTAAAGGAATATGCCGAAATTATTCACTGCCGTTTTCTGTTGTTGAATGACACCATCAGAATGACCTTGTGCAGTATACAGAGTGTGCTGGAAGGAAACTGTTAACTTCGGGAGAAAGTTCCTTACTGTTAAGTACGTTGATATAACAAAACATACCTTTATCAAAAGTTTAACTCTTATGGAGATAGTGAAGGGATAACTGTTAACCAATGATATCTGTTTACACTTATTTATTACTAAACACACATTAAAGCGAGGAGGAATTTGTAATTTCTGTAATGCTAACAATTGCACTCAAGATCTAATTAATATTTGAGTTACACAAAAATATTAATTAACCTAAAAACTCGTACTAACTGCATAAAAATCAAATACTTCATAGCACGAACTGGGCTGCGTAAGACTTGGTTTGGCTATCGGCGCAAGGATGGAGCTGTGCAGTGTACCGACAACACAACGCGCTAAACAGGTACAGCACGTGAACCTCAAGAACACCACATTCTTCTCACATCAGTATTTACTTAACCGTTCAACCCCGGATACGTGTATATTTTGTTATATCGATGTAAATTAACCTAAGGAACGTTCTCCCGAAGTACGGCAGATTCCTCCTGGCACACCCTGTATAACAATTGGTGTTACTTCTTAAGAGTCCCAGCATCTATTATATCGACGACAGAGAATTTATATACATTTTCGGCTTCAATTGCATATATTTTCAGTATCTAATATAGCCACAATCATGTACACTTTCTCAGGTTAGTTATCTAGTGGTACGGACGAAAAATTGCACAAGCGCTGAGGATAACATTAACTACAATAGGGTCTACTTATAAACATCATAACAGACAGTCAACTTTTATGGTGCTTAGGAACTAATATTCACAGGAATAAACCTGAGGCTAGGATAAGTTTTTTACGGAAACTTCCACTAAAAGACTACAAATATATAGCGTTAATGCAGGTAGTAAGTCATATTAATTACTGTTCTTTAAAGAGTTAAAATTGTGGTTACTATATGCACCACCTGCTGTAACATTAAACATTAAGCATCTTGTCCACACAGTGAATTTATGGATTTCGTAAGATTTACGGAATAAACAGCTATTATTTACCTAAACAGCATTAATCGGCTGTTCTTGTTATGGAGAAATATTTTCTGCGAGGTAAGAATTTAAATATTCCAGTATCATTTAAATAAATTTCTTGTTGCTAAGAGTTCAGGGTCATTAGTTTCTCATTAAAAATTTAAGGCGCTTTCAATATCTAGGCGCGTTCGCAAAATTGCCAAAAGCGACTATTAACTTCGACATGTCGGTCTGTCCGTGTGTCTGTCCGCATGGAACAACTCGGCTCTCACTGGACGGATTTTCATAAAATTTGATATTTGAGTATTCTTTGAAAATCTATGTAGAAAATTCAAGTTTAAAAGAATAACTGGTACTTTACATGAAGACCTAAGTGCGTTTATGATAATATCTCGCTCAATTGCCCTTAGAGTGAGGAATGTTTCAGACAAAAGTCGTAGAGAAATTCAAAACACAAATTTTATGTTCAGTAACTTTTTTACGAAAATCGTGCCGTTTATGAGATAACGTGTAAAAATATGGTACAGCCAGACAGGCCACAGGTGACAATATAACACGGCGCATGCGCTTTACATGCTGGATAACTAAGGCTACAGACACACACTTAGAATATCTAACACTTATTGCTTTTCCACAGCAACAGTGGGTATGCGAACGCGCCCCAATGTTACGTTATACGTGTATTGCTCTCTTCTTTTCCCTGCTGTAAGCAACAATAAGAACTTGTAAACGTTTGGAACACAATATAAGGTGACCAAAATTCTCTCTGTAGTCTTGTTCTAAGTTAGTTAATAGAGAAGATAAGGCACTGCAGAACCAACAAATTTCAATCCTTCGATAGAGCGATACCTCCGTTTTCACAGTTTAGGAAATCCCTCCGCCAGTAAGGAAGTGACAGTATTGCTAGGGTCACATGGTTTGCAGGAATTGGTGGTTCTACGATAAGCGGCACAGATAAGATGCCCCTGGAAGATTGGCGGGGAGGGGTTACTTAGCAGAAGGGGAAGAGATCCCTCGCAAAAGCAAGGGTGGCAATGGAATCTTCATTCGTAGGTCACATATTTTGTGGGATTTTGGATCCGTTGGCCGCAAGATGTTTATGTCACATATTGTTCAATTAATCGGTCAGCAGCGTTGATTGCAGCATGTACTGCAGTTTACAGTACTGTAAGCGTTAGAAAACCGGACCAGCGAAGTAACTACACAACTAACACCACTCAGCCGACTTCTTCTTAAAAATCTAAACACCTTTCAGACGTTCCAGGAAGACTCGTCCCATTAACCATGTTCACAAAAACTCTTTTCCTATTTTCCGGTCCCTAAATTAAGCCACTTCAGTTCACATCCGCATACCTTCTCCTTTGAGATTCCTTTTAATATTATCCTTTCATTAAGACTTAGGCTTGCCAAGTGAGTACGTCTTTCCAGGCTTACCGGATAAAACTGTGAGTGCATTTCCTGCTTATTTATATAAATTCATGATATAAAAGGACAGTATTTTGAAGGAACGTTACGTGTCAAATCAATCATTTTTAACTTTTTAACAAACAGATTTCTACAGAACTTGATATGAACATTGTGACATTGGAAACCACTACAATGACGTGTTTCTTAATTTCCTACACTAACAATAATATGGCAGACACACAAATAATTTAATTGTGAGTGACACTAGCCACACCTAATTTCAGGGAACTGAAATTATGTCTAGTTGTAGAAATGTGTAAGACATTTAGTGTTTGTTGAGATACTGTGTCCGTACAACGTAAAGTAATAAGATGACGCTAATTAAAACAATTTTGTTAAATTTTGTATGGAGATTTTTTTTCCTATGGCTCGACAGCCCCAATGGGGCCTAGGCCTCCTCATGTTTCGAGGTTTCGTGATCACACATTTTAGACACACCACACTCGGCAGGACTCCTCTGGACGAGGGACCAGCTCGTCGCAGAGACCTCTACCTGACAACACACAACACTCATAACAGACAGACATCCATGCCCCCGGCGGGATTCGAACCCAAGATCCCAGCAAGCTGGCGGCCGTAGACCCACGCCTTAGACCACGCGGCCACTGGGATCGGCTTTGTATGGAGATTACTAATAAAGAATTGAATAGACATACAAAATTTTATATGGAAGTAACTCATACCAAAAAGTACGTATTCAATTTTTTTTACTGGCTCGACAGCCCCTTGGGGGTCTAGGCAGCCTCATTTGTCGAGGTTTCACGATAACACTCTTTAGACACACCACACTCGGTAGGACTCCTCTGGAAGAGTGATCAGCCCGTCGCAGAGACCTCTACCTGACAACACAGAACACTCACAACAGACAGACATCCATGCCCCCGGTGGGATTCGAACTCACAATCCCAGCAAGCGAACGGCCGTAGACCCACGCCTTAGACCGCGCGGCCACTGGGATCGGCATTTATTCAATACTGTTTGCATATTAAGAATTGCAGACATGAGATTACATCGTACAATTTTAGCTTACACAGAATATGTAATTAAGTGATAAGTTTGCGAAACGTCACTAATATGTACCAGGACTTTTCCCATTATCACTCAACAGAAACAACTCTCACAACGTTTCGAAAACAATCTGCTTTTTTCTTCAAATGAAAACATATTAGTGATGTTCCACATTTTAAACCATGGCCACAATATTAAGTAATAAGTTGTTCACAAACGTAAAATTAACAAGCAATAATAATACTAATATATATAATATATAATATATATATATATATATGTAGAACGGCGAAAATGTGCAGTACGACAGTGGGATTTATGATTTCAGCTCCGATATTCTTATTTATTTTTTGTTTCCTTGCTTCTTTGCTCCTTGCATTCTTTCTGTTAATTTTTTCTTGGTTTTTGTCTTTCTTATTTGCGTTCTGTCTTCATTTATCTTCTTGCAACTTCTTCTTCTCAACTCTACCTATTGCCGAGATTAAGAATGCATGGAGTTGTACCTCCACTCCCTACACTTTCATGGCGTGCAGAGGGACAACTTTATCTGTTTTAAGAATTCACTCCCGATACTGCATAAAAGACTGTAACTGTGACGACCACACAGGGGCCGGAAGCCGTTCACAGCACTGCATTGCTACTTTGTTTGAGAGCTGCCAAAGTGTCTCACTCTTCACACACATGGGCGATCGGCCATCTCCGGTTACAGTCATGTAATGTGGGGTCGCCACACCCTCCACTCCACCCCTGCAATCGTCGACACACTGGAAAGACCTGTTGATTCCACTCCGCTGACGTCATAACATGCCGGCAGGATGTCCTTCCTTTCAGGCCCATAGCGCCATCAACAGAACCATTCATTTGCCTCTTTATCTTTTCCCCAATGTGCTCCAAGCAAGAGGCACTCGATGCGCTGCTAAGAACACTGACACTTGCTGGATTTGAGTCCTACCGACAAGCTTCCGGTTATATGTTTCTGCACTAACAGAAGTGACTGAAATAAGCCCTGAGACAATAACATTTTAATATCATACCTCGAAAATCGAAGCGCAAGGCTTCTCCAAAACGGTGGCTATCTTTCTACCAGATTACTCGGCGTCTATCCTAGAAGACGGCCATAGTAATTTCGCCTTCGTGAGAAAACCCAATATACAGCCACTCCCCGACTTACGAGCAACCCGCTTAAGACCTAACAAAATTACGACCAGAATTTCCTCAAGAAACTCTGTTCTTATTATTTTGCAACAGAAAGGCTATTTATTTGAACCCCCCCTCGACCTGCCAGAGGGTGTATATTGCACCTCATTTCATATTTTCGACTTACGACGAATTCGGCTCACGACCAGGTGTTCAAAACGTAGATAGATCGTGTAAGTCAGGGAGTACCTGCATCATAGTTATATGGTTACTTAACCGTTCAATTCCGGCCTCGGTGCAATGTACATACCTTTCATTGTTCACATGTTGCCGGCCTCGGTACAATGAAAAATCGCAAATGAATTTACAGTTAATAAAAAATTTAAATCCCCCGTCCCGTCCTTGGCAATATTTGGAATTTAAATCCCGGCGTTATTTAAAGAGTTCATAACTCCATACAGCATGGTCCTTTTTTTTCAGAAACAGGAAGCCCCAGAATCATTCAATAAATTCTATGCATTTTATGGAGTTTGCAAAATCTTCCTAAGCAGGGTCTACATCTGCTCTTTCTGTCGCGCAAAATAGCGTGCGTAACGTAACGTGGTAGAATTCCGCTTGCAGTTAGGTTGACTTGTGAACGAGGGGGCGCGCATTCGAGAGAAAGTGATTAGGGAATATGATCCACCAAACACTCGTTGTTCCTGCTAGGGACACACGTCTGTACGTGCTGCCGTATGATATAGCTGTGAAACAGCGGAAAGTGGAGAGTAAACACGCCCACCCTCGCTTCGATAGCGCAACATAACATCGTTTGATGTTCACTAAAAAAAGGCGACAGCATGTGGATCGACCTCGAAACAACCAGCTGCAAATTTTACAGTACATAGCGCCCAATCATGCACAGTCGTTAATACCTCATGGCAGAACGCGCAGCGGAGGGGGGCAATGTACCTTACTTTGCTATACGACGTAACTCTTGTAGCAATGTTCGCATAAAAGTTCAGTAAGACACTGAAGACAGAGGCAAAATTTCCCTCCGAAACGTCAGCAACTATCTACGAAGGAACACGACGTCACATTTACGAAGAAAATTATCCTCGAATTCACTCACTGGATATTGATGAGCCAGACTAATCCATTCTACCCATTTTCACGCTTTTCTTAACGATCAATATTAATATTATCTTCCCATCATTTTTTCTGAAGAGAACAGACTTCTTCGAAGATCTAGACAAAATATGGTAAAGACAGAAATTTTTCGATAAAAGTCGTAAGAAGTGCATCAATACGGACCCAATCTATGCACGTGTGCTTCGAATTGAATTTACGAAAACGCGAAGCATTTCCCATGATGCATCTTCACAACGTGGGTTAGTAGAACAAGTTAGTGGGGCAGGAAGACGGGGAGGGGGGTATCTTGGCCACAGGCATCAGACCCAATGGTATGGGCAGAACTCGAGGATTCCAAGAGAGGAAATTGGAAGACAACGGAATTTCGTTCGCCTCCAGCGACGATACCGACGTCGGTTTCTGTGATGACGCCAGGCGTCGTGACGTTACTCTCTTCCACCCTCTCAACGTAATAGGATGCAATGCCTGGACGTGAGGTTCAGCTAGGACTGAGTGGAATGAATTTTTGTACGGGTATAACGTCATATCTTCATCGTAATAGAGCTGTACTGTCTTCCGTACAGGAATGGTGGCACAAGTATTGCCTTAGTATAAGAATGGCTCATCTGCTTCTGGGACGATAAGAGGCACATCTTAATGGCCAGAATGCTATCCTTACCTTCTTATATTAATTCTTAATATAAGAAGCTAAATTTATCTCTGCTCGTGCCATGAAGTCATATAAAACAAACTTTATTCTATTTTCACCGTGCATTTTTCGAGTATAGACAATGTTTTTCACCAACTAAATGCACTTGTTATAAAAACACTAAAATATTCTAAAACTGTTTGATAAAAAGCCCCGACATGTTTCGGCTCACCAATGAGCCATCCTCAGGGGGTCACAACTGACTGTTCTCAAAACACGTACATATGTTAATCCTCTGTAGAGGTATATGGTCAACGTCTTATCTCATCAATCTTACTTTATCACTTCGCAAGCCAATATGTTTTTTTTAAAAACACTCCCTGTAGATTATGCACTATATTATTGCGTCACTTACACACTCACTATTGTTTGTAGTGTTTATAACAAGTGCATTTAGTTGGTGAAAAACACTGTCATATAAAACAGTTAGCGCCAATCATTCTTAACCTCGGCACTAGAGGGCAGAGAATGGTCAGCTTCACGCCCCGGCTGCTTTACCACCGAAAAAAACAGCCCCCGGTGCCCATTTGAATAGCATTCTGGGTGGACTCCAGTGCTGGTCTGGAAGGCCTAAATCTCTTATCTTGCCTGGATAACTTTTATTGCAGGCACCATTGAATGGTGGATAAAAAATACTCCATAAATTGGAAGACCATGTTTT
The DNA here is from genome assembly GCA_021186555.1 of Reticulitermes speratus. Classification (NCBI taxonomy): domain Eukaryota; kingdom Metazoa; phylum Arthropoda; class Insecta; order Blattodea; family Rhinotermitidae; genus Reticulitermes; species Reticulitermes speratus. The sequence continues at coordinate 8,554,136 of JAJKFL010000427.1, read as the reverse complement.
GCATTTAACCAAATATTACTAGCGTAATTAAATTCAGGAGGATAAGAATGGCAGGGCATATGGTACTTGTGGGGGATGAGAGAAATGTATACATGGTTTTGGTGGTAAAAGCTGAAGTTAAGAGGTCACTTGGAAGGCCTAAGCGTAAATGGGAGGAAAATATTAAAATAGAGCCTAAAGAAATAAGACATAAGGGTGTGGAGTGGATTGATCTGGCTCAGGATAGAGACCGGCAGTGTTTTCTTGTTAACTCGGTAATGAACCACCGGGTTCCATAATATGCGGGGAATTTCTTGAGTAAAAGGTAAAGTAAAGCAATCCCATTACAGGCCTGGACAGGCCCTGAGGGTTCCAGGAGGTCGAGGCTCCCAGATTTCTAGACAATCGGCACATGAAAGAGATAAGATTGTCAGTCCTACTCACCGGCCGCCTTTACCCCCAGGAAATATTCCTGGTACTCATTTCTGTTAGAGACTGAGTCGAACCCAGAACCGGCCTGGAGGATTAACTCAATGAAAAATTCATAAGACCCATTGGGAATCGAACCCACGACCTTCCGGCTTTAGCGCAGTGAATTTCTTGAGTAGCTGACGAACTATTAGCTTCTAAACAAGGACTCTGCAACACGTAGTTAGCCAGGGTCAGTCACCTGACATCAATATTACGGTCTCATCTCTTGTTACGCCGTGTTTTTCTGGTAGAAAAATATCAAGATTTATGGGGAACGTACTTCGGCCTTCCCATCCATCTATATCTTACCCGATGCTGCTGGTGATGACGGTAGTATAGCAGTTTCCTCCCATAACGTTGACACCTATCACGCAATCTACATGGTACCACATCTTAGGGCTGTTCTGATTGTTGTTATTCCTTACCTATCACCACCCCAATTTTCTCACGCGACTAACTCTTCTACTATGAACACTAACCAAGCAGATTCCTCCCAACATCGGTATTGACATAAGGTACACAGCGCTGCAGCCCAGGAGACTGTAATACTCACATCAACCGCCTTCATAACATCAGATCTGACTGATGAATAAGCAGTACATATATATAGCGAATGTTACCTCCGAAAGTGTCGCAGTCTGAGTTCTTTCCTAATGCGCTATGAGCGCCTTGTGCTTCAAGGTAAGAATTGTGTTTCTAGGGACAAGAACAGAGGAAAAAACTCCGAAAATCTTCCACTCAGTGAGAAAAGGAAATTATAGCCCTCCTTCGTTTGCTTTATATCGAATCGGGAATCTGCCGGGAAAAACTAAGAAAGGTTGCCTCGGAAAACAAAAGCGATTTGGTGACTGCAAAAAGAATTCTAATGGAAAAGTCACTCGTTTCTTTTAAGGTGCGAATCTAGGATATTACTGGGGGAAACTGGTGAAAATTACGAAAAATTCAGGACGCGTATGCACAACATACCAATATTTCGCTTTCGCAGCTGTCGATTTAATTGTAGTAGAGACCGCAGCAGAAAGTTCTGTAATATCTTAATTAAATACATATTTATATACATGCATGCATAAATTTGGCTGGGAATAAGCTTCGTTTGGAGCCAGGATAATTCAGCCGGTATAGTGACCAGGCTACCGGCTGGACGATCGGAGTTTCGAATCCCGGTAGCGGCAAGAGAGTTTTCTCTCTCCAAACGTCCAGACCGCCTCTGGGGCACATCCACACTACTACTCAATGGGTACCGGGAGTAAAGCGGCCGGGACGTGAGGTTACCCACTCATCTGAATCTAGTGCCGAAGTTAAGAATGACTGGAATTATACCTCCACTCCCCCTATATGCGTTCATGGCTTGTAAAGGGACTTTTCCTTAATCTTTACCTCTACGTTTAACTAAGCTTCATTTAAAATATTGTCGAGAAGAAGTGGCCTCTGTAATGTCGTAGCGTCTTCGGAAAAAGAAATTCATGGTTTTTGGTACATTATTTTTTAAATATGAATACGGTGTAATCAAGGTGGGGCCTTGTCTCACTTACAGTTAATTATATCAATAATCGTAACAGCTATGGGAAAAGTGCGTTGAGCGTAAAGATGTACGTTTCTCCTCCAACCTCCATCAAAACACCAAACAACCAAAGTGCTAACTAAGGGCGGAGACTTGCGCGTAGCTCAAGTCGACGTCCCTTGGTCTCTTTAGCCATTCCTGCGTTTGATCGCATCGCTGGGCTCAATACAGACACTTTTATTCTATAACTGTGGATTTTGCTTACGCTAACGGTTTTATGGTCTCGGTTAGGCCGGCACCTGGCTACAGCTCTAGGAGCGTATAGTCTTTCTGAGTGAGGGGTATACTTTGGTTGGATGGCTCCCTGGGGTTTGAACCCAGAGTGGCAGTTTCACTATTATATTCGCGTGGCATCTAGAAGCCTAACACACGGGTGAAACCGCCGTTACCGGTGGGGGAGGGGGGGGTGTGGAGTGCGGGCCGTGCCCCGACTTTTTATTATTATACCCTGGCATTCACCTTACAACTGAGGAAAAATCACGGAAAAACCTCAGTCACACTTGAGGTCCGATAAACACTAAACTAGCTAAGATTAACACAGTTCAATAAACAAGTATAAATCCTTAAGAAAGCGACTGCTACCTCTTTCATATTTTAGTTAAAACTTAAGTGTTAGCAAAGCGCCCCAAAACGAAATTTCATGAAAATCCGTTCAGCCGTTCTTTAACTGTAACATGACAATACAGACAGACGAATAGATGAAAACAACAAAGCTAATCGGCTTGTTTGTGCAACGTTTGGGTAAAAGGTAACGCTACCCCTGCCCACATCATGAAGGCGTATAGGGGAGGAGAGGAAGAGGTTCATTCATTCTTAGGCTAACAAATACGACAGAACTGTTCGGAAAGTCAGTATTTTGGACGAGATTAACACAATTATTTTTCAGAATAGAAACTTAATCTTGCTGAACAAACAGATTCTGTTTAAGTAAAGTTTGAATATTTATAAATGGAGAACAGGCTGCCGTCCTAGGCCACTTTGTATTTCTTTTGTCGCCCTTACTGTATGAAAATATAATGAGCAAGAAACAAGCAAGACAAGCTTTTAAAATCCACCGAACCTCTAATGTACACAGTAACAAGCAAAACCATATTTGACGTACGTACAAGCGCGTAATATTCTCCACAATTCGAATAATTAGTGGTTACAAGCATAAGACAGCAAGCAATAAATAACAGTAATATTTGGCACCCTGTGGGGTTGTATCTGTAAATATCCAGCACATTCAAATGCACATATATTGTGTACCGTTTTGTGAATTATACGCCCCAGGCTAAATACGTTACGACTCTCATTCTGTGAATGGATTTGACGTAGAGATGAAATATGTGTGATGTTGTAAAACACATCAAGAGGAGTAGAAAGACTTGTTCGGAGCGGGGTGAGGGGGGGGGGGGTATTGTTTTGCTACATACATTGCGTGCAGGGAAGTTAAGGGCGGAAATGTGGCAGAAAGACGAAATGTTGAAGTTTGTGTTTTCATATCAAGTTTTCTTTTCGAGAAGGGCCCCGCAGCAGATGCTACGGACGCACCGCAGCCTTGAGGCTTATTATGCAACCCTGTGATGAAGATGATCAGTATTTTTCGTATTTTATTGTAATGGAGCACCGGTGGAATTAAATTGACAGGAAAAACCTAAGTACTAGGGGGAAAAACCTGTCCCAGTGCCACTTTGTCCACCACAAACCCCACATGGACAGACCCGGGATCGAATCCGAGCCTCTGCGGTGAGAGGCCGGCGACTAACGGCCTGAGCCATTGAGAGGCCGGCGACTAACGGCCTGAGCCATTGAGAGGCCGACGACTAAGGCCTGAGCCATTGAGAGGCCGGCGACTAACCGCCTGAGCCATTCAGAGGCCGGCGACTAAAGACCTGAGCCATTGAGAGCGCGACGACTAACGGCCTGAGCCATTGAGAGGCCGGCGACTAACCGCCTGAGCCATTCAGAGGCCGGCGACTAAAGACCTGAGCCATTGAGAGGCCGACGACTAACGGCCTGAGCCATTGAGAGGCCGGCGACTAACCGCCTGAGCCATTGAGAGGCCGGCGACTAACGACCTGAGCCATTGAGAGGCCGACGATAACGGCCTGAGCCAATGAGAGGCCGGCGACTAACGGCCTGAGCCATTGAGAGGCCGACGACTAACGGCCTGAGCCATTGACAGGCCGGCGACTAACGACCTGAGCCATTTGAGAGGCCGACGACTAACGGCCTGAGCCATTGAGAGGCCGGCGACTAACGGCCTGAGCCATTGAGAGGCCGGCGACTAACGGCCTGAGCCATTGAGAGGCCGGCGACTAACGGCCTGAGCCATTGAGAGGCAGGCGACTAACGGCCTGAGCCATTGAGAGGCCGGCGACTAACAGCCTGAGCCATTGAGAGGCCGGCGACTAACGGCCTGAGCCACTGCACGGTCCTTCATATCCAGTTGCTATGTCCTCAGGTACCTACATGCAGGCATGTTGCGAGACTATGTTCAGACTTCACTGACGTCATTAGGTCCTATCAAAACACAAAGTTTCCGAGCACTGTACGGGTATTGCGAGCAGAATTTCGTGACAAAAAGACCATCGCTCCTGCGTGACAAATACAATAAGAGATATGTTGATTTTTAGGCGCGTTCGCAAATCTGCAGAAAGCAAGTACTAGTTTCGTCATGTCTGTCTTCATGCCCCTCTATGCGCATGTACGTCTGTCCGTCCGTATTGAAAAAATCGGCTCCCGATAATCGGATGTTAGTGAAATTTTATAATGGGGGTCTTTCCTTAAACTTTTGGGAGAGAGCTCAAATTTGTTTAAAATAACAGGCACTTGACATTAAGACCTACGTATATTTGCGACTACTTCTTGTATAACGCTGACATGGTTGCCTCTGTTAACAAGGCCACCAGTGTTGTTATACTCGATATGGTTACCGTAGTATCACGGTTATAATGATACTACTGATTTTCGGTTTCCCCTGGTTACCGTTGTTACTATTGTTACCAAGGTTACAGTGTTCTTGGTATGGTTATGCAAACATGCCAACTCTTCCGTTCTGCGAATATTTCCTAACTTGTTATGTTAAAATCTCTCATTTGCGACAACCTTATTGTTCCCCAATGCGACTATACACCAGAGGTGCACAAATCCGGGCGCCAGGGCTTCGTGGTTACTAAATTTTTTTACGGTGGAGCATAATATTTTAGGGTCCTCACTGTGGAATTTTGAGGTGTCTTCTAGATTTTGGAAAATCTGTGGAAACCAGCTACACATTAAAATATAGCTAGAAGTTCCAGAAGATTCGTCGGATATTAATGGCTTCCACATTCAGAGTCAAGCACTCTAGCAAATCAAGCAGTTCTTCTTGGAGTGTCCTGACCCTAAAAAAAGTGGAGGCATTACGATCGTTCGAAACGTCGGGAACTATGGAATCTTCAGCAACACCGCCGGCCGTTGTACCGCCCACAACCAGTCGTCCGCTCGCTGCACGTCTTTTAACGACGACAAATGCCAAAAACATTTTTAGTCTAGACATAAATGCATCAAACCTTAATAAGCATATAAATTCGAAGTGTTTGTACTTAACAAAAAATAAAAAATTGTGAATACAATTACTGTTTGATGAATTCTCCATGTTTTGTCTGATCCACTGATCTCTTGTCCTTAACAACAACTAGCCCTCAGCAACATGTATCACAATCACACCCACACCTCCCATCAATTGAAGATTTTAAGTATATTTAAACATTTCTTTCCCTCTATATCTAGGTCTCCATGGGGCTTCCCAAATAAAATTTGATCTATTTCGTACTATCTCTCTCACATGATACATGCCTTGTCCAAACGTTCCTCCTTTACTTGACCACATTAGAAATGTTTGCTCAAAGTGCAAATCATGAAGCTCGTAGTTATACAGTTCTCTCCAACCTCATCTTACTACCTCCCTCTTATTTCCAAATATTCTCTCCAGCACCCTGTTCGCATATACCCTCAGCCTATATCCTTCCCTTTTTCCATAGTAAGAAAAAACCCAAAATTAAATTTAAAAATTCTATGCTAGTACGCTTAATCTCCCTCTGTTATTTCTGGGCATTGTATAGCTACTTTGCCAATAATCACTGTGCTGCTAGACAGTTTACGGAAGGAACACGAGATACAGCAATGTAGATAAACGCCCAAGGATTCGATTTGTTAAATGAAATATAGACCATATGAGTTAATTCAAAAGGAATATCCATTTTAAACCTGAATAAAATCTGTTTTTCACTGACGTCAACTGTAGCATGCGCAACTGTAACTGCGTCATCACATTCTTCTCTCTTCTCCAATTGTCCCCCCCCCCCCAACTGTCTGTGCACCAACAAAACACATACAGATGTAGTTACATCGATAATTCACCCTCCCGGACATTTATTTCGGAGTTAGCCCATTGAATTTTCGCAATGGAAGTATCGATTTCTGATGAATTCCATTTCACCAACAGCAGGAAGGGCTAGGGAATGTCAGTGTAAAGTTCCTAACATTGATTATTTAACTTAAAATTAAATTGCAGGTATCTTTCACGATTCTGATACGACTACATTTCTATCGGCTCTGAACTGCTGTAAATACCAATACAGAAAATTCCTTGTTTCTTAAAATAAAAATTATGGTAAAAATTTAAACTCTCAACTTCTACGACAGTATAGCAATATGCATATAATTAGCAGAGTAATGCTTAACTGTTTAAACCTTTTCTTCCCTGCAAAAAGTTTTTAAAAGTCAGTTTAAGCCAGGATCCATAATGTATACTCCAGAGAACTGAGACTACACCAGCCGAGGGCCCTCGACATTCGTCTTGGCCGTTAAATGGATACGGACATCTGTTTTCAGACGAACGTCCTCTGCACCTGCTTTACGTGCAACTATGATACTCCTATGGTTTCATCCTAAGAGTATCAACGTATTCAATCTAAAAACTACCGTCTTCGTGGCTGTAGTGTGACAGAGGAATACCATGTTTCGGAGCAACCTGCAGCCTTCATCTTCTATCCATGAAGGTAGCAGTTTTCTCCTAAACGTTTGTATCTATTTATTTGAATACACGGCGTCACAACTCAGAAGATTAGGTAGTCATAGTCACTTCCGTAAGAAATTCACACCACTTTTAGGTTTGCTTTAACTTTCTCCTTCCTCCCATACGTTGGTCAATTTCAATGAGGTACTCTAAAGTCTTTTAGGCATTTCCTGTTTCCCATGCTTGCTACATGTCCGACTCATTTGAAAGTCTTAATTTCTCTACGTCCATAAGTATCCTCTTTAGAAAATATTCTAATTTATTGTTAGCTTAAGCAATTTCGCTCAAAAATCTTGCAATTACCGATTTTAATAAGTACATTAAGTTTTTAATTCTCATTTAAAGTGACGGACTAAACTAATACGCTTAGAACAAGCTGTTGAAATTATTATGTTACACACTTTCATAGGTAATGTTTGAGAAAGAAAAGGGAATTCTAAAATTTATAATGGTACATAAATATTCTAGGCTTATTATTTCCGAAAGTACACATGTAAATATATATATAAGACCAAAATATTAAGTTAAAATTACGATAAATATTGTCCCATTGCGATGATTCTTATACACATAACACAAAAATTACGGAGTATTTCTCTCTTCAATGCTGCTGTTATTTCTAATAACCACATACAATCGTACATCTAAGACGTTGCGTTAAGTTTGCAGTCTACTAAAGCAACATACATGGTGCACCATAAAGCTAACGTGGTTTAAGCGAAATCAAATCTATTACAAGCTATTAAGCAAATTACCTCTTAATTCCAAGACACTGTCGAAGCAATGAGGTCGGAAACGTGTGTACATAACTTCAAGTAATAGACGCAAATGCTGTCTACCTAGCGATTGGCAATAGCAAGGTTTCATTTTGAGTAATTTAAAGAATATTACGTTCCTTATATAACAGAAAGTCATATTTCATATTAGTAATTTTAATTATGCCGATCCCAGTGGCCGAACGGTCTAAGGCGTGGGTCTACGGCCGCTCGCGTGCTGGGATTGTGGGTTCGAATTCCACCGGGGGCATGGATGTTTGTGTTGTGTTTGTTGTATAAGGACGGTAGCATGGAACGTAAAGTGACATGAAGGACGAAAGGATTTAAACGGCACAAAAATGGATCAAAGGGGAAAAAACCCCGGACAGGCAAAAAAAAAAAATCCCACCGGGAGCATGGATGTCTGTCTCTTGTGAGTGTTGTGTGTTGTCAGGTAGAGGTCTCTGCGACGGGCTGGTCACTCGTCCAGAGGAGTCCTACCGACTGTGGTGTGTCTCAAATGTGTGTGATCGTGAAGCCTCGAAACATGAGGCGGACTAGGCCACCAAGGGGCTGACGAACCATGTGAAAAAAAAATTTAATTATGAAGACCTGAAGCACTTGGGATTGCCTGAAATTACGCTTCTGTTAGCAGATTTATCACGTTATTTTAATATTTTTTTTGACTTTAAGTAGCAAGTTCTATAAGCAGTTACACTCTACACACCAAAATTGTAAGTATAGACTTCATGTTTTCCCCTGAATAGCTCTTACTAACACACCTACTTACTACAAGAAATGAGAATTCACCATTTATTCACATTTTTGGAAAAAAAATTAAAAACAGTTTCAACTACATTAAAAGCACGTCTCCGAAAAACAATTTCGACATACCGCTAATGAGAAGTGGGTATGGAGAACTGGAGGAATGCTAACTAGCAAGAAAGAGCCGGGATGGCCGGGGACAGCCTATGTCCCTGATTCTTCCTACACTACAAATCCCACTTGTATTAACGTGGGATTGAACCAGGGCCTGCGCCATGAGAATCCCGCCACTATCCAACTGACCTATGGCACGGTCTGACACTTAATAGAACGGATATGAAAGTAGCCAAAGTATATTTCATCTTATCAGCTACTTGAAGCAGCGCTCAGTACACAAGGTGAAACAAAGTGCTAAATCGTAAGGCGATTCATGCTTTGAGATGAAAGTAAATGAATTTACGAGGAAAATAACAATACACTGTAGGGGGAGAAGAGAAAAGTGCAGAGAGGGATTTTACAACACGAGGTAGCATTTGGGTGGGAGTTCGCGTACACTGAAAAAGCTACTTTCATGATAAGGAAATGCGTGCTCATACTGGAGGAGAGTTCAAAGGTAACATCAATGGTGTGTTTACCTACATGAACTAAATGTTATTTCGATATCCGTATGTTTTAGAGATTATAATAGGTATTCGGTTGACAAGCTTTATTATTCATTAAAGCACGTTGGAAATTACGTATACCAACTACTTTAGAATAAAACTCTGCACGTGTCCAAGTACAAGTACGTGTTTGCTGTAATTCCTGGAAAAAATATGGATTACTTCCCTACAAAATATTTATCAGTTGACATATTTATAGGAGACATTATTTTTTTCCTGTCAGGTAGGGACCGAAGAAATAAATATAATTTGATACAATATGTATTTCAATTTACGATGAATGGTCTCTAAATACTGATATAAAAACATTTATGAATTACATCCGTTGAAAATAGTGTTTTGTGTTGTGTGTGTGTGTGTACGAAAGTATTTACACAAACATGAATTCTCTCCGACTTCATTGCTTTGGTAAAAATGTCTATTTTTTAAAATACAATGCTGATCAGCAGTTCTCAAATTATCTTTCTTACGAATGCAAAATAACAATTGAAATCTATTCTCCATCACGCTCGACTTTCCTAAAGAGAACTTGATTTAGTCAATTATGCCAAATTATTGTATTTTATGAATGATTATTTAGGCCTCATACTAAATGTTTGCTACGTATCCATGTCTGTCGATATTGCGTGGGTAATGATGTCAGAATTTCGAACTCTAAACTTTGGATTTAGCAAGAATATATTATTTATTATAATGGCGAAGATCTGAATTATTATGCCCTAATTTCTAAAAGAAAGTAATGTGACAGTGGTAACTATATGGCCACCTACCGGCTGCAACATTAAGAAAGCCTGCATATTGTCATAAGTGTATTTACGTTCCCCTTATACTTCTTACAATAAACACCAGTTATTTTAATAAACAGTATTAACTGGTGCTCTTCCTAATGGAGAAGTACTGTGCTTTCTGAGAGGTAGGAACTGAATAGTAAACATACGCATAGACATTCTTCATTTTTAAAAAAATTTCGAGTTTTTTTCAAATTGTATTTTTAAATACGGGTAGATAACCAAAATGAAAAATAAAATTTTGAGATATATTCTGTAAGCATCACTATTCAATAGGCACAGGCAAAATTTCTAATTTATTTTATAAAAAAGTACAAAAGGATTGTTACAGACAATATCAACCACACATACTTTGTAACTTTCTCGCTCCTCCACGATCTCAAATTATTTGTAGTACCTTTTACCTTATTATAACGACTTTAATTGTAAGACACTGGTCAAGCTAATATAGTCATGGTACTTTGTGAGTGACATGCAAATGTAATTTCAAATTATTATGATGTTAAAGTGAATGTGTGTCAAGGTTACACTGATCAAATCATGCAATATAACATGTTCGGGGGATAATGCTTTTTTTAACGTTAAAATAATTATGCAGAAGGGCTTTTATAAGGGACTTTATGGGCAATTTGAGAAATGCTGATTTGAAGCTAGTACATAAGCATAAGCTGACACTGTAACTTGGTAAACAAAACAACATACCCAGAAATTGGTGAGGGGGCATGTACTCACTCCTGTGTGCCTTCTCCGACGGATCTCGACGGAGGACGACTCTCCTCTTGGTGCCCGGTCGCGTACCTGCCACAAACAGCCAGGTTACCTAAGCGATACTTCGCGAGAGGAATACGGTGATGTGAATTTCAAAGAAGAATGAAATGTAAGTGTTGTGACGTTTAGATTTGGGCAACTGTTAAATGACATGCTGCGTAGAACACAGTTGCAAAAAATGTTCAAATTGACGGAATCCTTTAAAATAAAATAATGTCAGGGCCCCAAAACCGATGTCAGTGGCCGCTTGGTCTAAGGTGTAGGTCTGCGGCCGCTCGCTTACTGGGATTGTGGGTTCGAATCCCGCCGGGGGCATGGATGTCTGTCTCTTGTGAGTGTTGTGTGTTGTCAGGTAGAGGTCTCTGCGACGGGCTGATCACTCGTCCAGAGGAGTCCTACCGAGTGTGGTGTGTTTAAAAAGTGTGATCGTGAAGCCTCGAACAATGAGGCGGCCTAGGCCCCCAAGGGGCTATCGAGCCATTGAAAAAAAAAAGGACCCAAAGACTTAAATCAAAAGTGAATTTCTTCATTTATCTAAAGTGTTTTTTAAGAAAATAGCGATTACTGGTGTAAGTATATGTCCAATCAATACACAAATATGGTGACATATATTATGGCCAAATGTTTTCGAAAAATTGATATCCCCCAAAAGTGACAGAAGCCCATTTATGAATGTAAATACAAATAAACAGTCATATAGGGACAAAGTTTGACAAGAAAATTAAAATAAATACTTAAATAATGTGGCATAGAGACATTACACACAAAATAATCTTGTAGCGAATCAAATGCACATATCGCATCCACAAGTATGGGTTACGTGTGTCTCATACAACCCTCCATGAAAATGCTTCGAGTTTACAAAATTCTGAGGGAAGTGGCAGCTTGTATACAGTAAAGTGAAAGGAAAGATCCTTCTCACCACTGCTACAATGTTCTTGTAATGAAATAAATGAGTCAACTACAGAGAGTCCCAGTTCAAAAAATAAGTATATAAAACACCAAAATTCAAGCACTCTGGTGTATGCAGACATGTTGTTTGGTAAAAAGTTACCGACGTTTCGAAGGCGCCTGCTATCTCCTTCTTCTGGCCCTATGCCGTCAGAGAAAAGTGCAATATGTAGACCCTAAAGATGGACGCAGAAGCTACCCCCGAAACATCGGTACCTGTTTACCAAGCGACACGTCATCACATTTCAGAAGTCTTGAATCTTTATCAGCACCGCTGTGAGAACCTAAATTTCGCAGCATAGAACCTATAATCTCTCTCCTTCAAACACCAAACATTCACTTCGAAATAATTTCAAGATACACATTAAAATGTGCTGTAAATAGACACAGCGATCCTTCAGAGGAACACAGTAACATGTCACGAAGTAACTTTAAAGACCCCACAGAATTAAGTAACAGTTTTCAGCCCACTTAATACGTACTGAAATTCGAGTCGGAATCTACGTCGTGGATGACGATCTTGATAGACTCGCCGTCAGTTACCGACGCCTGACGTCTCACCGTCTCCCCACCACACAGATCGTCCATGGCACGAGGGGGCACTGCAGCGGGCCTGGCAGCAGGTATCCGAGCCTGAATGGCGCTCAAATCAGGCCTGTGTAAATAAAAAGACGAAGGTTAACCATCTGACCTAACCAGGGCCACCGAGAGCGGACTCGGGCCCCAGTGAAAAACTTTTTTCGGTCCCCCCCTCAAGGGAGGACCGTCTAAAATCTTTCCACTAAATCGGAAGGACTGACTCTCAGTTGCAGAGTGACTCTGAAAGGGTTAATTTGTACAGTCGACAAATAATGATACTACCGAGAAATACAAAAACATATGCAACATAGTCGGGCCCCGGTCCCCCTTCCGGACCGCTGCCCCCCGGTAATTTGTACCGACTTCCATCCCGTCTCGTCGGCACTGGACGTAGCGTGGGTCATCCTTGGCACTTGAATTTCCGAGGAAGCTATTCAGAAGCTCAGTAACATGAACACAGAAGGCAGTATTTCGATTTTTAAAGACGCCATGTTGTATTACAGACATGGGTTCTCAAAATTTTTCGCTGGCATACCAGGAAGTTAAATGTAACAGTTTTAATGTACCACTAATAATTCTTTGTATTTAAATAAAAAAGCTGAAATTGGAACGACTGGCCGACAGCAGGGAGGACTTACATAATGTTTCCAGTAATGCTGCGCATTAGCAAACATATGTGGCTTATGTTTATCCTTTTCTTATAATTCTATTCTTTTTAAGGCCGCGTTGGCATATCGGTAGCGGTACGCCTACCACAGTTTTAGAAACAATAATTTAAAACATAAACAAAGCCATCATACACAAATCAGAGATCTCTTTTTTTCAACTTTTCAAACAGTCATACATACATTATTAGTAAAGATGGCAAACATATAATGCAACATTCAAATATTAGTAGCCGTATTTCCAATAAATAAAAAATATAAACATTTTAGATATTGCATGACAAGGCCTCCTTACTAATGACATTTTAATATTTTGTTCCAATATTATCATATAATATATAAATACAACAGATGTGCCTAAAAGTGTCTCCATTTTTAATAATATTACGTTTAAAGTTGTAAAATCTCTTTTTATATAATTGTACACAGCCTGAGAATGGCTTAGTATAGCCGAAACGTGTATCTGATTGTGATTTTAAAAGAAGCATTGTATTAGACGATCAATTACTGGTGTTTACAATGCATATGTTTTGTGTTCATTAATTTCAACTCTAACAGTACAGTTCACACTTAATTGCACCGCTACCCCACTACATTTCCACATAGTCACTGCCACAACCAAACCACTTATCGTACTGCAGAACGAGCTTTTATGTTCCCTGTTGATATCACTCCGTGTCCTCAGTTATCAGCTATCCTGTCACAACTGTTTCCACCTCGCTATCTTCTTTAAATTTGTGACCGCCAAGAATTACCACACGACGCCGTGTAATTACCCAGAAGACCACAGATTTCGCCAAGATTCTGCTTCAGCGTTGAAAAGAGACGATAATGGCTCGGCTCGAACTCTGGCTGTATGCAAGATGTCCTGAGGTCCTCTTGTTTGGAAATTATACGCGATGTAGACTTTTCTTGCGACAGATCCTCGAAGCATTAATGTATAAGACATTACAAGAAAAATAGAAAAATTAAACTAACGTTGGCAGGGTCCGCTCTCATAAACCCTCGTCTCTTATATTTTAACAAAATTATTGCAATTTCGCAGCGAAAAGTTTTAAAAAAAAATGCTTCTAATTCTCTCCATTATGTCTCACTGTTATTCCCTCTGTTCCCTGAAGGACTTTCATGAAATTTTACACTTTCCAGTTGCATTAATATTTGCGAAAACCTTTCACATTTTGGCCGAAACCCAACAAAAATATGATACGATAAATAAGCTTACGTGCGCACGTACAGAGCAACTTCATAAATCATTACAGGATTGGAGGCTGTGTCGAAGAAAAGTTGCAAAAACATGAAATATACATTTCATAACCGATACTATTTTCCCATGAGCATTATCATTTCCCAGATATAAATAAGATTGTTTCTATGCTGATTCATATCATATATCTCGAAAAGTTGCACTGATTTCTATCAAATATTACAGGCCTATTTTAGATCCTTGCTCTTCCATACCCTCTATTTCGTGGTATTTATATGAAACAAAAGAGGCTAGCAGTCACAAGGAAAATCTAGAAGCTATAACAGAGCGAATGCCCCACAGTTTGTAGATCATGTCTACATTACTTAACTTGTCATCTAAACATGCCCATTAAATATTCTGTCGCCTACTCATGGATTGAACCAGCTGGTTGAATTTCAAACAAATTTTGTGATCAACTGTGACGTAATTAGGCAAAGCATATCAATACGAGAATAAAAAAAATAAGTCCCATGGATTAATGCCTCACTGTCTCTCTCGAACTCTCACCTTCCCCCGTGCAGTATACAGGGCATACACAAAAGAATGGTGCGGTATCAAAAGTGAATAAAAAATGTATTTCTCACCTTACACGGGCATAACATACACCATCAGCGGCGGCAACTGTCCAAGTTTCTCATTTGATAATTACAGTCCTTCAATTTGTGCACCCTGGGTCACACGACACACATCCACACGGTAATCAAACTCATCTCAGAACACAGAAAGCCTTCTCCTGCTGCAACGCCATCTTTGAAACTGGCCCCGCGGCCACGCAGTAAGCATGAGAAGCTAACTGCTGGTAGCGCATGAGAAACTTGGACAGTTGCCGCCGCTGACGGTGTATGTTGTGCCCGTGTAATTTAAGACATAAATTGTTTATTCACTTTTGAAACCGCACCATTCTTTTGTGTATGCCCTGTACTTCCCTACAAGCCACTCTAGTCGTCTAGCCGTTCTGTTCACAGAAATCACAGAAATTACGTGATAACCTTCGCCGGCCAAAAAATGCTTTGGGCTGGTTAGCGTAACACAAAGAGGGATATACGTGGTTATAACAGTAGAAAGGTAAGGATAAGCCCCGAACTGACGTCCAGTTTCGATCCCAAGTCAGGTCATATAGGATTTGTGTTGGAAAATTTGGTACCGTGACAGGATTTTCTCCTAGTACTCCAATTTTCCCCTCTCAGTATCATTTCGCCATGCTCCGTAATATTGTTTCATTCATCTACCATCGACGTTATATAATCTTCGAAACTGAGAACCTGCGATCTTCGATCTTCTGGGATGTTACGCAGCGTCGATTGGTAGTTAGTTATGGACGTTTCGGGACAACTGTAAGTCCCATCTTCAAGGAACGGCTTGACCCTTGAAGATGGGACCTATAGGTTGTCCCGAAACGTCGGTAACTAACTACCAATCTACGCTGCGTTAACATCCCACAAGAGCGAAGATTTAATTTACATCGCGGCACAAGCCTCAAATCACGCACCTTAGAGCCTATTTAAATAACACAGCCTCTCACTTCGCTTCCGAGTCCTGTAATTTCCACAATCCATGGGACTACTTTCTGTGGCCCCTCAGTATAATTTCGTAAAATTTGAATAGGCCGAAATCTGGTCGCGATATTTACGGTAATGTAATAAAGGGTGTCCGAAAAATCGCGTATTGTGAGCATTATAGTGAGCTAATGCTTGGTACAGAAATGCGATCAGCGATTGAAACGTGAGTTTTTAGGCTTTCGCAGCGGTGTGGTAGAAGTCTCCTTAAACGTAGCACCGAGCAGCATCGATCCTAACTTGCTGCTAGCAGTCCTATACAAAACACCGTAACATGATGGCTGACACATCATCCAGTTCCAACGAAACAAGACCTTTAGGTAGTTCTGTAATATTAAACATGGGACAATCTCTATAATGTAGTATAAACCATAAAACACGCGTATAATGCAAAATAGACACTCTGTACAATGCAGGATACTCTATGTAATGCAGGATGGAATACACTGTATAATGTAACGCTGGCCACTCTGTGCAATGTAGCATGAAACACGCTGTATAATGCAACTTGAACACATGTATAATGAAGCATGGAACACGCTGTATAATGTAACATGGGACACTCTTGTACGCTACGTTTGAGAGCTTAATAACCTGTCATAGTGGGAGTAACAGGGAATGTGAGTGAGAGAATGAGTAATGGGTTTTGAGACTCATTAATTTCTTTGGTTGTTCAAAGAGATTGATACTTGGACAGAAATGAACAGGAGATAAAATGTCATTTTTTTCATTTTACACCTTACGAATAAAACAGATCAAGCTTCCAAACACTGGTTTAAAAAAAAAACTTAAAACGGCGGACAGAGTCCAAAGTAACAATTACATTTATTCGTTTATTACACTTAAAACGCGAGAATTCATGAAAATGGTTCGAAACATTTCCTCTATAATATAATTTCAAATTTACGATTTTTTTTTCAGCCGCGTCGGACATCGCAAAAAGCAGCACAATCCGTGGGTCATGACAAAAAAAGCACGAGTTTAGTATTCAAAGGGTCAATGTTTCGCTGCCAATACTTTCGGAAATAAAACGTAAGAACGAGTACTTAATACTGTTTTCACCGTGCATCTCGTATACAGAGTGTACACAAAAGAATGGTGCGGTATCAAAAGTGAATAAAAAATGTATTTCTCACCTTACACGGGCACAACGTACACCGTCAGCGGAGGCAACTGTCCAAGTTTCTCATTTGGTAATTACAATCCTTCAATGTGTGCACCCTGGGTCACACGACACACATCCACACGGTAATCAAACTCATCCCAGACCCGGTGTAGCATGTCCGCTGTAATGGCCTGCAGTGCATGCGTTATCCGATCACGAATTTCATGGATGAGAAGCATGAGAAGCGAACTGCTGGTAGCGCATGAGAAACTTGGACAGTTGCCGCCGCTGACGGTGTATGATGTGTCCTTGTAATGTGAGACATAAATTGTTTATTCACTTTTGAAACCGCACCATTCTTTTATGTATGCCCTGTATATCAAAAAACAAAGAACCAACTAGATGCACAATCACTATTAAAAACTTTAATAGTAGTATTACATTAAACCCGACATGTTTCGGTCAGGTACCTGACCGTCTTCAGGGGTATACTACATTAAACATTGAGACAGCCGAACTCCTAAACACGCAAGAATCACAGCCCACATAACAGGAAATACGCAGGACAAGCAATGCAAAACCACGCATAAGAAATGATAGTACGCCAATAATAACGCATCGACACACAAACCTAGACTTCAAACGCATAAAATCTACTTAACAAGGTGCAGCACATATCACTGTTTACGAGACGCGTTGTTGTGTTGAAAAAACAAGAAGCAGGAGTGAACTTACATAAGAAGTATACGAAAACAGTGTTATAAAGCCATTATAAGGTGGAACCAGTGCGGAATATCAAGTGTTGACCGTTTATAAAAGTTTTTAGTGACTTTAAAAATGTGTTTTATAAAAACATCATACACGACTAGACCTTATGTGCTCACATTTCAAGTGTGTTTTACATATGGACATAGCATTTTAATGTAGTGTACCCCTGAAGATGGTCAGGTACCTGACCGAAACATGTCGGGTTTAATGTAATACTACTATTAAAGTTTTTAATAGTGATTGTGCATCAAGTTGGTCTTCGTTTTTGGTAAGAACGAGTATATGAGTCATTTCTATAACAACCAATAGCCGAGCACACTAGCTCCCGAAACATTATTTACATTAAATATACACCCAGCCCTTGCTTCACGTCACAGTTGCGTTCCTGAAGTGGGCGTAAATACAAAAGGCGTAAATCAAAAAATATATTCCCATAAGAAGTAACGGCATAGGTAGGGGTTAGCGTAAAGAACGCAGGCAGCCAAAGGACGTTATACCGAAAACAAGAGCAAATTAAGAAGTGGTGTAAATTGAGAAAGGGCGTTACAGCAAAAAGGCGTAAAACAAGTGCTGGGTGTTCCTGAAACAAATAATACCAACACAATTTCTGTGTAGAATGTAATATCCCACGCGCCAGAATCATATACAGAACACAGATATCTTTCGCTGTGGCTCATCCAAACGTAAAGGTGAAGTCGTCCTTGTGTGCGGCATGAAGGCATATGGAGGAGTGGAGTTACAGCTCCACTCATTCTTAACTTCGGTACTAGATAGAGGTGAGCGGTCAACTACACACCCCGTCCACTTTACCCTTGTACAAAGAACACTCATATGGATTATCCAGCATTTAAAGAAATTACTGCAATTATGTTGTCAAAAGTGAAACATATGGTGATATATTGTAGGCTGCTCAGACGAATTTTAGCTTGCAACATAATCTCTTGGCAGGTTTGCAGCAAGGATTTGAAACGGGTCTGTGTAGTACAGTCGTCAGTCATACGTTACATTCGCTCTTAAGTGAAGAAATATAAATATATTATTTATTGCATCTTATTACACAGCGATGTCTTTCAAATAAACAACACCTCTGTGAATTCTACAGATTCAATACTTTGACTGTCACTTCAGCTTACATTTTTCTTGGAACTTTACCTTAAATATATTAACCATTTAAATAAACTTAAAGAGTTAAATACTCCAATGCACTGGAACCTGATCGGCCGCAGCATGACAGCCCCGTCTCCTGTGTTATCGCCCAGCAGTAATCTTCGGCCACCTTCTTCTTATTGCGATTTCATTTCCGCAACGAAAAATTCGGCGTACGTTTCAAAAATGTTATAATTTCAATTGCTTTTCGACTTTTTTTTTTAAAACTGCGTAAGTCTGGGAATGTCTGTATATACAGTGTCCGTGTCTAATCTACAGTACTGACAACGTTGTAAAATAAGCCACAAAATAAAGTGAAAGGGAAATATAAATTTCTCCCTCTATACGCGACAAGAGCAAAAGAATTAGTGGACGTATAGCTCCATTCACTCTTAACCTCGACACTAGAGAGAGGTGAGATATCAGATTCACACCCGGCCACTTTACCATCGACGAAAAATCCACGCACCCATGAGGCTGGGCGGGCCCAAGGGCCGGTCAGAATATTTGGGGGAGTAAACAATTCCATGTCCCTAGCGGGATTCGAAAAACTACTCGTGACCCCATACAGCCCTTAGCCTAGTTACTATACACAAGAAGGAAGGCAGGACAGTACTTACTGACGTAACAGCGACGCCTAGCTTCCTGCTACCTGCATAACGGTCTAACGATGTGACCAAACAGCGCACGCCACGTCAACACTACTACTTGTAATTGTTTGCAGCCCTGCCCCGTCGCCTCGTGAATATTCATACTCAAATTGTAGTGGAGATTACAGCAAGAGCGAGTTAAGGCACAAGAAGCGACATCGCGGTAAACTGAACACCAAATATTCGCATTACGCTATAGCCAAGGTTCCCAACTAGGGTTCCGCAAAACATCATTAGGGGTTCTACGAGAAAACGTGCAGTAAATACATAAAAGTTTTCAAATTCTAAACCACAGCAACAAATGCCAATTAGTGTTGAAAGACAGGAAAAAATATTATTTTTTTTTTAGTTATAATGGAAGGTGACTTACAGATAAATTATCTTGACAATAATTCAGCAGTAATTGATTTGCGCTTCCCGCTAACAACTTTTTTTGGCCTGTAAACGTTTTCACAAGTTGGGGTTTCTCGGGATATCAAAAATTATTTTAGAGGTTCCTCAGCGAAAGAAAGGTTGGGAAACACTGATATAATCCACTATACAGTAGCTTCAAATTAACGTGTACCTAAATATTCTGTTAAAAGGGGACAATGAAAATGGTACAGACAAAAAGAGAGGTAACATGTCACGCTGTGTCATGCACTTTTGGTACAAGAATTTACAAATCGAAAAGGAAACATTTTTAAAAACTTGTTACGAGTGGCAAACAGTAAATTTCAAATCGGGGAAGTTAGACGGCAAGTCTGGAAGATGAATTATAAGAAAAAAGAACAAAGAAAATTGCTGGGATATATTTGGCAAGACAGGATGAGGATGTACGAACATGCTAAACTCTTGAATCTAGACCCAGTGGCATGCAAAGAGGGATTAGTACAGATAAAATGAGAAAAAAATAAATTTTATTTGCATACTGGAATACGGAGAAAGAGTGGCGGACAGAATATATATAAAATTGTAATATAAATGGGATTCATGTGACAGCATAGTTCATGTTGTGAATTTGGAAAATGAGGGATCTGTGGGAAAAGAGAACGAGAAAGATGCCTTTTACGTATAGAAAAAGAAAATAAGGCACACATACTTTTTAAGTTTAGGGGAAAAGCAAAGTTTGAAGAAAAATATTCATGAATAATAAATATTTAGATATAAATAAGGAAATAGCAGGTAATAAAAGAGCTACTCGCCTTAATGCTAGAGAATGTGAAAACTTAGGGAAAAAACACGTGACGAAAATCAAATAAATCTTCAAGGAAAAGGAGAAGGAGGAACAGGGTTACTATAAGTAGAGAGGAAAAAGCACATGTTTAGAGATTACGTAACGTGTGATAAACGACATAGCGGGCAACATTAATATAGGGGGTTGGTACTGCCGAAAATTTGGTGTAAGGACACACATCCCTGGAAATATGTACTGCAAACTCAACAAACAATTATTATTATTATATATATATATCTTATGCAGACAAATGTACACAG
The DNA here is from genome assembly GCA_021186555.1 of Reticulitermes speratus. Taxonomy (NCBI): domain Eukaryota; kingdom Metazoa; phylum Arthropoda; class Insecta; order Blattodea; family Rhinotermitidae; genus Reticulitermes; species Reticulitermes speratus. Next base: position 8,533,204 of record JAJKFL010000427.1, on the reverse strand, counting down.
CATTATGTTATTTAACAACATTTTTATTAAATGCTGCCCAACATGTTTCTAGCCTATATAAGGCTCATCTTCAGGGGCTCTTTCGTTGAAATTACAACAGCTATATTATTGGTATATAAAATTCTTAAAATGCAGTTAGATGTACTTGGTTATTGGTATCTGTAACAGTCATTCTGCTTTCACTATAGATTTGTTGTAGGCCTATTTATTATTATTGTTGTTGTTGCTGCTGTTGTCAGCGGCCCATCGTCACTAAGCCTGTATGGCAACAACTTAATCGAAAGGAACTGAACTATCAATATATTCAGTAACACACTATTTCTCTTAAAGGTAAATTTCACCCTAGAGCAGGCCGTGAAGGTCCAGAGGAGGAACAGAGGTATTGTTCTACTCATTCTGTAACGTCGGCGGTAGATGGGGGTGGGTGGTCAAATCCACGCCCCGGCCGCTTTATCCCCGGGAAAGAGTCCCGGTACCCACTATACAGAATGGATGGGTCCGAAGGACAGTCTGGCCGGGTGCGGAAAATCTCGCCTCCACCGGGATTAGATCGCCGGACCGTCATCCCATAGCGAGTCGTTATACCGACTGAGCTATCCCGGCCCACATTATCTCTCTCAACAATTTTTATTTTAACAATTAAATCACCATTCGTGCTCTCTGTTACTTTATGTGATTTGTTCTTATCTGTTTTCTGTGTTTATATTTGTGGTTATATAGTGGGTGTTATTTTCTCTTATGTTCCTGTGCTGTCTGTGTAACTGGATTCATGGCTATTGTGCCAGCACGTAAATAATAAAAAATAAATTAAATTATTATTGTTATTATAAATGTTGTATAAATTTGCTACAATTCCATCCAAAATCGTCTGCATTCTCTTAAAGATTAAAGCACAGAGATAAAATATACTTCAGATCAATTTTACCTGTTGTTTCATATGTCTGTAAAAATTGGTTTTTCTTATTATGAGAAACGACACAGATTGAAGATGCCAGAGAAGATAAGAAAACATTCGATTCAAAAGACACGAGCGATTTGAAGACAGAAAATTTTTCATTCATTTCAGGTGCCAAAATTTATGACAGATTTTCTGTCCCGATTTCAAATCTCAAACAGATTAAGCAGTAGGCAGTGAAAACTTAAATATATATATATATATATATGCTTGTCCTTTGACTGACAGAATTCCAAGACAAAATTCGAACCGGTTACCTCTTCAGCATAAATCTCATATCTGCCTACACAAAACTTGCCAGACAGACAGGACCGCCGCCTTATGCCTGTTCACCACATAACACTGGCGTTATTTATAGAGCACTGCTCTTACAGCACGCCTGGTGTGACCCACCCACACCTGTTTACACATTTCCTACAGAACAGCGTCATGACCCAGGCTAGCTCACTGCGATGTGACCTGTAGCCCGCCTGCCACTTCACATTGTGATTCTGACACATCACGATTCCATTTCGTAGCGCTCCACTTTGTAATTCCATTTCTGTCTTTGTGTTTTCTCTTTTGTATCCATATAGCAAACACCACAACGTTGTAGAATTGGTCTTCGCAAAAGATCCAACGTTTTCAAATCTCAGATAACAAAATACATGTATAATAGAACACTTATTTACTTCTGATATTTTAACGATGCTGTCATAGCTCAGAATAAAATTATTGCGACTAATGAGTTTGACCGGGTGTTGAAAAACTCAGGAGCTGAGACGTGAAAATTATTTTGTTTAACGACGCTGTCAATTGCAAAGAGATGAATGAATTAGGTGTATGGTGCAATGGTGGAATGATACTGACAGGGGAAAACCGAATGACAGGAGAAGAACCTGCCCAGTGCCACTTGTCCATCACAAATCCCACAGAATATGATATAACGTCACCCAAGGGCCGTGTAACGTTGAGCACACTGGCTCCCGTCCGATCACCTCAGGATCACCTTGGGCTTGAGCGTGGTCATGACTTGGATGAGTGACCGCCTGGGAACACCACGTAGCGACAGTGATGGCTACAGGCTTACCGGTTCCTGGGCCAGCATGTCTGAAACCAGGTGACTGTGCTGAAGACGTAAGCGAAAAGGCTTGCACAAAAGACTGGGAAACGCTTGAGATGCAAGGGTCGCTGCCGTGCCTTCCGTAATGTTTAAACGTGACTACAATGCTTACTGGTGAAGACAGCCTCCCTAATGTCCAGATAGAAGACCCGCAGACATTAAGTGGTAAGAAGGCCGTGCCATGGCTCAGGCGGTTAGTCGCCGGCCTTCCACTGCGGAGGCCCGGGTTCCATCCCGGGTCAGTCCATGTGGGGTTTGTGGTGGACAAAGTGGCACTGGGACAGGTTTTTCTCCGAGTTTTCGGTTTTCCCCTGTCAATTTCATTCCACTGGTGTACCATTACTTGTAAAACTTGGTAAAAAAACTGCTCATCTTCATCTTCATCATAGGGTTGCACAAAAAGCCTTAAGGCTGTGGTGCGTCCGTAGCATCTGCTGCGGGACCCTTCACCACGTAAAAGAAAATTGGTAAGAAGCAGAAGAAGAGTTTAAAATCTGTGTCACACGTATCGTACTTACAGTTGTGATCCTCTTCGCCTGGTGCGCCTGTCCTCGTCAACAACGAGTCCTGTTGCAGACACTGAGGACCCTTCGGGCGACAAAGGGGAAGCTGATGTGTCGAAAGCTGCAACAGAAGCAGTCTGTTGAAAACAGGCGAGGAAGAAACAGCGCAGATGGTTAAGGCTACTTCGCTTCTGTAACTCAGTGGTTCCAGAACATTCTTAATTTCCAAAACGCCGTGTAACAAGTGGTAATTCTTTGACGTCATGCGAACCAGAAACAACATTACTAGCGGTGAATATGTCGTATAATATTATGGATAGGTCGGGGTGACAGTTTTTGTGTATGACTGACCGAATAATTAATTCATTGACTTCATGAGGCAAAACCCTTCTTGAGAAAGTAAGAGATTTTCGGCCAATCAAGAACTTACCCGTATTTACAGAACTACAAGTGTGTTCACAACATCCCACGAATTGTCCCCATCCTCAGCCACGTAAATACAGTCCACGCCGAAAGAACGTACGTATTTCTTTAATATCTATTTTAATATTATTCTTCCTCTATATGTATGTCTTTCAAGTGCTCTCTTTCCTTCAGGATTCCCCATCAAAACCAAGCATGTATTTCTCACCTCTGCAAGCCACATGCCCGGCCCATCTCATCCCCTTGATGTAATCACTCTGATAAGATCTGTTGAGATCTACACATTGCAAAACAATTACTTACTAATTTTATACATTCTCCTGTTACTTCCTCCTTCTTACATACACATATCTTTCTCAGCAGCCTCTTTTCAAGCAATGTCAGCCTATGCTCTTCCCTTAAAGTGGGACACAAAGTGGACGCCTTCAGGGGCGCTACCCAAGGGGAGGGCTTCAGGCTGCTGCCCCCCCCAAACCCCCAAAACCGAAATTTAAAAAGCATATATTTTGTAGATATCAAAGGTCTTACGTGATTTACCCTTCATCTGAAATCAGCCACTGAAATCGGCTGATGACTTTTACATTAGAATTTTGAAAAATAAATTAATAAAATTAACAAAGACAAGAAGATAGGGCACTGTGAGTCATGGAATACGTAGTTATATTTGTATGTATATAAATGCAGTTGCAGACTGTTATGTTATACTTATGACATGATTTTTATAACATAATTTTTAAAATCGAACACAAATTATATATATATATCTTCAGGGTCAGCCCCCCCCCCTCCAAAGAAAATTTCTGGGTGCGCATCTGGACTCCTCATATGCATATACCATTATATATATATATATATATATATATGAGAATGGCGGAACATGTTGGTCCAGTTCGCGGAACACCAGTGTTCTGCAGGGGTGCAGTCTTGGGACCACAGTTGTAGCTCAGGACTATAGAGGGGTTGATAAGTCTATGTGTAGTGAGACTGTTCGCGAACGGACAGCTCGTAACGTCCTGATAATTAAGGGAGGGTTTAAATCACTGATTCGTGTCTTATTTAACAAGACGGCCGGGATAGTTCAGTCGATAAAGTGACCATGGTTGCAGTTTAGACGACGGAAAGAAACGGCTTTAATTCTCAGCACAGGCAAGAGATTGGTCTCTCCTCCAAAACGTCCAGACCGGCTCTAGGTTCCATCCAGCCCCTTACTCAAAGGGTACCGGGGGCTGTTTCTCCGGGGATAAAGCGGAAGCAGCGTGAAAATGACCATCTCTTCCGTCTAGTGCCTAGTTAAGGATGAGTAGAGCTATACCTCTACTCCACTACATGCTTTCATAACTTGTAAAATGACAATTTTATTCCACTTTTTTACTTATTTAACGACGATTTATTTTGCAGCGTAGGTACTACTAATGGAAGAATAATATTAAAGTAGATCCCCCACAATACCTGTAGATGTGTACTGGATTCTAATGGCCCGGGATAGGCCGCAATGTTTTGCGTCTGCGATGACGTTGCTAGCCATCTGGATCCTTTAAAGGGGCAACATTTCTTTACCAGCTGAACCACTATTAGCGTCTCTAGAATATCTGTTACATTGAGTTTCAATAAACTACTCTGGTGTTATGTATAATTACATTTATAAAAGGAGCCGTTTAAGAAATTAAATAAACGTATTAAGAATGACGTGTATAACAATGACTTTGGGTGACATGACTTGGGCCTACGACACACACTAAGTAGTGACGTCACATGATTTCGTTACTCAGCAAAGATTTCGGTGTGCATTTGAAACTTTAAAGACAAGACAAGATAAAAAGTTTACGAAACGAAGAATTAAGTTTAAGCCACACGTACCCCACTTACTCATCTCACTTATCTTTGATATAAGCCATAATAGAGGGGCTTATTTCAAGACAAGCTGTTGATGCCTCTAACTCTGAATCTTCCTTAAAGCTGTATTTTCTTCCATCAAAATAAACTCTTACCTAAATAGGCGTCTAATTAAACTCTCCTCGTTCTTTAATTTAAAGCATTATAGACGAAAACTCAGTAGCACCGCATTCACCTGAGAGCCAATTAGAAATTATGCCTCGTTCAGTCGGTAGTTATTTATCAAAAATGGAAGCGATATTGATCATGCGTCTCATGTAGTAAGAGTTACTGTTGTTTTAGTATGTTTAAACTTTTAAAGCCCAGTGGTTATTATACGTACCATCACGCTTAACTTTCAAATATTCTACATCCTGCCTACGCAAAATATTTCAGTTTTGTAGGATCTGAGAAGAAATAGGGGTTACTTCACTATACAGCTTACAGCATAACTAACTTTTTTTTATAACCGAGACAGATTTTGTTTACTGCGCGGTACGGAATGGATCTTTAAAATATAAAGGAGATCAGTTTTAGTATTTAAAGGGTTAACGTACGTGTTATACGCAAAATATTAAATATAATATGAATAAAATTCCTCACAACAGCGAAAAAATTTCTTGTTCTTTTGTACACTTTCGAACCGTACTGAAGATGACTGGTACACGAATTATTTTGCAACAATTATAAATTTGTTATTCTACTGTTATACAATTACCACTGTTCTGAACACTTACATTAATTTATTAATTATAATCTTTAAAACCAACAATCATACATTTAATAAAAAACATATTTATATTCCAGTAGTCATTTTGAAGTAGTCACACAGCACGCAAAAGTTTTCTTTCTGCACGACTGGAATGTTTTATTAAATTGATGCTTGTAAAAATTGGTGTTAACCTACACAAAAAGGAACACAGATTTTCTGCAGGGAGATATTTCGTACTTAGATCTGCTTTTCCTTGGCGTGGATCAAAATATTAAAATAAATCTTCAAAAAATATAAAGTGGAATCTTGGACTGGATTGATCTGGCTCAGGATAGAGACAAGTGGTGGGCTCTTGTGAACACGATAATAAACTTTCGGGTCCCATAAATGTGGGGAATATTTTGATTAGCTGAGGAACTGTTAGCTTCTCAAGAAAAATCCGTTCCAAGGAATTAGTTAAATAGGCCTTTCCACTCTACAAAATCCCCCAAAAATTTATAAAATCGTTAGGAAAAGTACTTAATAATTAAAATCTTTACACTTTAGTCCTGTTCCAAGGAATTAGTTAGATCGGCCTTTCCAATCTACAAAATCCCCGAAAAATGTATAAAATCATTAGGAAATTACTTAATAATTACAATTTTTACGCTTTAGTTCTGTTCCAAAGAATTAGTTAGTTAGTTACAGAATCCCCCCAAAATTTAAAAATCATTAGAAAAAGTACTTACTAATTAAAATCTTTATACTTTAGCTCTGTTCCAAAGAATTAGTTTGTTAGTTAGTTAGATCGGCCTTTCCAACCTACAAAATCCCCCAAAATTTATAAAATCATTAGGAAAAGTACTTAATAATTAAAATCTTTACACTTTAGTTCTGTTCCAAGGAATCAGTTAGTTAGTTAGTTAGATCGGCCTTTCCAATCTACAAAATCCCCCCAAAATTTATAAAATCTTTAGGAAAAGTACTTAATAATTAAAATCTTTACACTTTAGTTCTGTTCCAAGGAATCAGTTAGTTAGTTAGTTAGATCGGCCTTTCCAACCTACAAAATCCCCCAAAATTTATAAAATCATTAGGAAAAGTACTTAATAATTAAAATCTTTACACTTTAGTTCTGTTCCAAGGAATCAGTTAGTTAGTTAGTTAGTTAGATCGGCCTTTCCAATCTACAAAATCCCCACAAAATTTATAAAAATCATTAGGAAAAGTACTTAATAATTAAAATCTTTACACTTTAGTTCTGTTCCAAGGAATCAGTTAGTTAGTTAGTTAGATCGGCCTTTCCAATCTACAAAATCCCCCCAAAATTTATAAAATCATTAGGAAAAGTACTTAATAATTAAAATCTTTACACTTTAGTTCTGTTCCAAGGAATCAGTTAGTTAGTTAGTTAGTTAGATCGGCCTTTCCAATCTACAAAATCCCCCCAAAATTTATAAAATCATTAGGAAAAGTACTTAATAATTAAAAATCTTTACACTTTAGTTACTCGAAAATGAGGTACCGACAAGGACAGGAACAACATACTGCGCGAAGGATTGGTATATTCGTTATACAAAACAATGCTCATTAAAACAAAACACTGTCACGGCACTGTGTACACAAGTAGAGCACAGTTGTTGTGCGACAGCGCATTCTGTAAAGCTGCTGACTGCACGCCGTGTAGAGCTGACAGCAGCCATCGTAATTACAGTTCCAGTGTGACGTTTGTTCCTGCTGCACACGCTATGCGTCCAATTCAAATCCAAAAACAGATGATAAGTAGTACAACATACGTAATGCTGAAAACTGTGATTAATATTTTCAGTTACTAGCACGTTGCTGTATTTTACAGAAAAATATTTACGAAACGTTTGTACGTAATCGTAAATACGTTAATGAAGTACATCACGTTGTGTTTCTATTAATTAGTTCCTATAAGTAATTATGCGTGTTTATGCTTGTGAATTTATTTCGTGTTCATAATTAAGATATGATGAACGTAGAGGTGTGGCGAAATATGGATAATTTAAGTACACAGAAATGGTGGTTTGACTGTGAACAAGCTGTTGTGCCAGAGGTTATGAACTTGATCCACATATATTGGCTTCTCATGTGCACGCCATTACGTTATATTGGGGAGTGGCGTTACAGCTACCCTCTTTCTTGACTTCAGCAACAGATCGTACGTGAGCTGTCAGCTTAACACCTCGGCCGAGATACCCCAAGAAGATCGCGACCCACACGCATTGAATAGGACGCTGTGTAGGCACCAGAGGCGGTCTGGACGTTTTGCAGAAGAAAAAAGGATTTTTTCCTTGCCGGGAATCAAACGACGAAGCTTCGGTTACCCAGCCCGTAGCCAAGTCACTATATCGACTGAGCTATCCTGGCGTACTGAGTCAAATATAAACATACTGTAATTTCCACAAAGTGCCTGTTTTAAAATATTTATTACTTGATAAGCAGAAAAGATATAAACATGTAGTCTTTTGCTAATTCTTCCTTAAGTCGAAAAGTTTATGTTTGCTTTAGTCCACCTCAGTATACTCGTAGGAACACTCAGCGGTCCTGATGACCAAGCCCATAGCCCAGTTCTGCCCAGCAACAGGACTTTGTGGACAATCCGTGTAACTAACAATAGAAACTCGTGTAACAGTAATCTGCTTTGTGAGGTCATCTAAAACAATGTTTTATGCTGCGGTCTCTTGTCGCACTGCTTACATTGATCCTCACAAAAATCATTGTTAAATGGGTACAATAAACGAATGTACTACAACACCGTATTACACATTACAATTAGCGAAGGGACCTTCATGGAGCTTTACAACGTCACGGCTACATAATTATTACTAGCCAAAAAAAAGCACTTCTTCAATTTCGAGCTTGTTTTAAGTTTTCAGAAAAAACTGTTCTGTTTAAAACGTTAAATATTTTATTCAGATTTTTTTATTATTATCCAACAAATGCACTTAATTATAACAGGTTCATAATAATATATTTAAAAATATTCTCCTTTCATCTACACATTTTATTACGCCACAGTGACGAATCTGTTTTATACAACCTTTCGTTGATGTTCTTAAAAGAGTGAATTGTTGTGCCTGTTGGGCATTAACGAATTTTATAATTTCCGTACCGTGTATTACAATTATATTTTTATTATTATCATATATTATTATGAACCTGTGATAATTAAGTGCATTTGTTGGATACTAATAAAAATAATTGAATTAAAATGTACGGTATGGAAAATATAAAATTTTATTCAGATCTTTCTAATGATCACGACAATAATAAGTAGAAGGAATAACTAATTATTTTAATCATTATCTGCTTTGTTTCCGGCCAGACATTTTACCTCTGCTTAAGCCACTTTTCTTCGCAGGAGGGATAGAAGAGAAGACAATAACAAAACCGCCGCCAGGAGCGCTAGTATGATCGTAACAAATGAACATTTAAACCGGATTTGACTACAAATTGGAGCTCTGTCTTCAGCTTTAATGACTGCTACAGACACTGGCACAAAGTAGCTCGTATTTTATTTTTATGGCCATGTCGATGAGTTTCTCTCCTCCTGCAGTCTCATCAACATCGCGGCGGAAGCCTGATATCAAGGCTAGCGGCTAATTACATCCAGTTATTTCTAATATCATATTATAAGGCTTTAGAGAAGCAGAACAAAGAATTTCAAGCAGAATCCAGAGCCTACTTCCCTACTGCAGAGACTTCTAATTCTACAATATACAGAGTGTAAAATATACGGGGTGTACTAGGAGAAAATGGGCCGGGATAGCGTAGTCGGTATAGCGACAGGCTACGAGCTGGACGGTCCGGGGATCGAAACCAGGTGGGGGTAAGATTTTCAGCACCCGTCCAGATCGGCCCTGGGGTCTACCCAGCCTCCTGTACAATGGGTACCGGGTCATTCCCGGGGGTAAAGTGGCCGGGGCGTGGCGTTGACCACCCACCCCCATCTAGCGCCGAGGTTAAAGAAATAGTAGAGCTATACCTCTACTCCCCTCTGGGACTTCATGGCCTGTTCTAGTGTGAACTTTACCTTTACTAGGAGAAACCTGCCATATTTCGAGACAACGTTCGTCACGTCTAATTACAGTGATATAACCAAACAAAACTCTATCTGAAACTGAACAGTTACGGAGGTAATGACAGGATAGGTTTTAAAGAATGAGAGCTTTCACACATTATTCTTTACAAAATACGCATTAAAACGAGGAGGAATTTATAATTTCTGTAATTTTTACACCTGGTCTTAAGATCTAATTAACGTTTGGGCGTTAAAAAGATATTAACTAAGCTACAAAATCTGATTCTATTTTCATAAAAATCGTGCTGAGGGTTCCAAATACTTTTCTCGCCTGCTTATGGCTTGGCTTGACTATCGCCTCAAGGTCGGACCTGCGCAGTGTACGGATAGCAGGTCATGTTAAACAGGTACAGTACGTGAAACCGCAGGAAGACCACATTCTTAGAGCGTCATTATCTCCGTAACCGTTCCACTTCGGATAGAGTTTTGTTTGGTTATATCGATGTACATTAGCCGATGGAACGTTCTCCCCAATTACGGCAGAGTCCTCCTGAAACACCCTATAAATTACTATTATTGCATATTTTTTAAGGTCGTATTTAATTGCTGTAAAATAAATTAATGGTCTTGGATAATATATCTTTCTAGAAAGCAACAAAATTTCAAATAGTTAAAAAATCCCCGCATTTCATGGAACCAGAATGTTCATTACCATGCTCATAAAAGTCATCACCATCCTGAGCCAGATGAACCCTATCCACAACCTTCCATCTTATTTCTTGAAGGTACATTCTATATCACATTCCCATGCACGTCGAGGCCTGCCACTTCGCCACATTCACCTTTCCCAACAAAATCTTTAATAAACTTCTTTTTCAGACACATAAATTTCGAGAAAAAAAAAAGACCTGCGATCTATGTAAGTACATGGGTGGTACTACAACGTGACAAAGACATAGCATACACAGTCATAGGCCTATTCTCCAGTCCTATATACCCACGTAGACTGAGACAGAAGATGCTTGTAGGCTGAGATAGAGGCAGCGCGTTCGTCTGAAATGGTGGTACAAATCTAAGAGGCCACGCGACATCAAAATCCACGCTGTCATACCTCAAGTCCTGAACATTTATAAGCAGAAGTGACGTCACTTACCGGGCTGATCTGATGAGTCGGCGTCGTAAAGGCTGGGCGGTACGATTGCCCTGAAAGATGGTCGTCTAGACATGGAAATACCTGCAGGACTGGCGCCATCTGCTGCCTCCACAGCGTCTCCATTACTGCCATACCTGGAACCACGCAGAGGGTTGTACGTCACGTATTGTTACAGCTGATACGAAACTGCTGCGAAGTGCATAACAGAGAGTTACAAGAACGTGGGAGAACAATAAAGAAACATGAATGAGAAGCACGCACCGGCCAGAGGACTGCTGACTCTGCTGATTCTGCTGACTCTGTTGTTGCTGCTGTCTGGATACATTTGCCACGGCAGCCGCCATAGCAGCTGGGTTCAACCCCCCGCCGCTCCCCGGGTCGCCGGAACGCACAGCATACACATCATACGCCGAGGCGCGTCTCGGCAGCTGAACAGGTAGGCCTGGGCAGACAGGTTGATGGGACACAAAATGAACTTAGCAGATTCTAAAGTCTTACAAATATGAGACGAAAGTAGGCCTGGGCAGACAGGTTGATGGGACACAAAATGAACTTAGCAGATTCTAAAGTCTTACAAATATCAGACAAAAGTTCTAGAACTTTAGCTCATGAAAACATAAATTAGATCCATCCTAAACATATTTTTATGACAAACAACCCCTTTGAAGTATAGGATACATGACTAACTAACTAACTAACTAACTAACTAACTCCATGGATACATGACGTGCCATTTAATTGCTGTCAGCAGAACCACACATTTAAATCTAAAAGTATTCGTCCTACTTACCAAGTCCAGGATCTCCACCACCGCCTTGACTGCTCCCACCCCCGGCTATGTTCTTAAGCTCTTCATCATAACTATGCTGTCTCGTTACCCTGGACATCCTCCGGGATCTACCCTGTCGTCTCCTCCAAGCATCTCCCTCAGCGTCGGCGTCGTCTAACCCAACAGTGACCGTTGGAGGCTTCGATGCAGGCGACCCTCGGCTCCTGCCGTTATGTTCCGAGTCATCTGTAATGTACAGATGTTGGCACTGAAGTGCAAGTTACGTATTTCGGGACATACAGAACGTATAACACGTAATTCGGAATTGGTGGAAATATTGTTGTCTAGCGTACAAATACATAAAGGTAGTCCGTGTACATAATGGATACAGCACTTGAAATAAACGCCATATCGGAAAAGATAAACATTTTCCGATAAGTAACTCAGATTAATCACTGCATTTCCCGTCTCATAAGAAGCATTCCCCACCCCCCCCCCTGAAAAAGTCCCTAAATATCACCTTCCCTCTTAAGGCCGAAAGAAGTTGAAGGATATCAAATCGGCAAAACTTCGATAAAGTGATTTTAATTGTAACTAGTCGCAACCTCTAAATGACTACATATTAACTTACGTCCTTTTAGTTACGTTTTAGACATTCTTCTCATTTCATATTTTTTAATAAACTTCAGCTATACTTTTCGTATCAGATACACGCATAAGTTTGTGGAAGTAATACAGCCTTTCGTAATTTCGCTGCAAAACTTCTACAAGAGAAAGAGATTAATTCTCAAAAATATTTTTAAACATTTCATATCTTACTGTACCTACAATCTCATTCATATGTATAACACTGACTGAATCATTTTATTATGTACGAAACATTAAATGTAAGTTAAGTTCTTTGTTAAAAGGAGGCTTTCACAAATGCTATAAAACGCGTAATCGTACAAAATGACTGCAACGTAAAATCAAATATTTGTATTTTACCATACCGTTGTATTTTATACATCATAAATACATTTTATGTTATTAATAAAATATGTATCTCTTTAAAACCTACAATTTTAATTACGTCTGTTTAACGAAACAAATTTAAACAAGCGTACAAATGTGGACGTGAAAGTACCTCGTGCGAGGCTGGCCCTAATGACATGCTTGGGTTTACGTGGGGGAAACAAACACCAAAATGAAGTAATTTAACAAGCTTTGAGGTGTTCAGGGAGGTAGAGATAAACCTTGTGATATCTGATATTATAGCACCATGCAGACTTATAGATGGGTACCAAAGTTTCGGAGGCAAATACCGTCTCCATTTTCAAGGTACAGAAACATACTCTCTTTATCTTCATAAAGAGGATTCCCCGGAAACTGGAGGTAACATTTTCTTCTGATATCTTGCTATCTAAATTTTGTTATAACTCGGAAAACGAAAATGTAAATAAAATTTCTTCTATTGACGGAAAGACAGTTTTCGTAGGAGGGACAGAGCAACAAGTTTGGCTTCTGAACCGACTGTACTTATCTGTATGCGCGAAACACCGGTCTGTGTGGCGTATGGCGCTTCCTGCATGAAATGTGAGATATATACATGAAGGAACCCGTTTGCATATAAAATATAGCTTGAGGGAACCAATCAGCTATGTGTTTATAAGGGGAAATAAATTTTAAAATCCCTCAGCAAAAATTGGAACAAAAATATCAGGGTCCCCGGATCGTTCAATAATTTATCTGTTTGGTCATAAAACCGTAAGTATTGGTTGTTTGCATTCTCTGGGCACTTTGGCTCAACGGAGGGACAGACTGCGAGATCGATACACAAAGGCATACATATATATATAGGCCTATATGCTGGCAGGAAGATGCGAAGAGCACGATCGTCTTAAATCCAGACAGTCTCCTACTAACGCAGATTCAAGTTACACAATTTCAGGCTTACGAGATTGTAAAACAGTAGAAAACTAAAGTAATAACATTTTTTGTTGCGGAGATAAAATGGTAATGAAAGGAAAGTGGCGGAAGAATACTGCTGGGCGATAACACAGGTGGCGGGACGGGACGGTCATGGTGCGGCCGATCAGGTTCCATTGTGTCGGAGTTTGGATGTAAACTGTACTGCCTTGTACATACAAGTATACACATACATTAGGCCGTGTTGTACTGAATTCCGGTTTGCGCAAAATTCGACTTACGCCAGATCATCCGGAGTGTAAGTACTGCGCAAGTCGGACAGCGACAGCATATTAATGGATTTACGAACATTTGATTTGTACAAACGTTTACAGATTTAACAGAGCGTGGAAAAAAAAACAGCTTTTACACACATCACTATATAGCAAACGCACAGATACCAAAATAACAAATTTTGCCCCGATGTCCTGACTGACTAAATGCAATGTAAGTGTCATGTTGCTGGGTAGGCCTAGTGAGGAAACGATACTTTACTAGAGGATCATAAGCTGTAAGAAAAAGTGAGAAATATAGGAGGAAAGAAGCTTTTATTTCCAGCTGCCGACAAAGGGAAAGGAAGCTATGAGATGAGTTAAAAACGTCCGTGTAGAAAACATTCGAAAATTTATCGAAGTAACACAAGGCACTTAGCAAATTTCTATCTTTCTGACATTCATTACATTTTGTTACCGTCAGCTGTACAACTGCACCGCAAACAATGCTCAAAAGTCTGAAGAACATTGGTGAGAAATATTAAACTCACGTTCCGGGAACATATTAACGGGGTGAGATTAAAAACAGTGATCCTTGGTAGCATAGCATGAAGTAATAAGCGATATATGTGTAACAAATTACCTTAAACGTTATATTAAATTAAGTTAGAAACCAACCGATGCACACTAAAACCACTCTTTAAGTAGCTTTATTATAAAATTGTTAAAATTGTACCCCTACACGTGTTTCGATCCTAGGATCATCGTCAGGGGGGTTTCTTGCTAAAAGCTACAGTCACACGTGTAGGGGTACAATTTTAACAATTTTATAATAAAGCTACTTAAAGAGTGGTTTTAGTGTGCATCGGTTGGTTTCTAACTTAATTTAATATGACGAAGATGCACGGTGTCAAAAATGTGAAATTTACCTTAAACGTGTTTGATTATTTAACTAACAAACATTTCACACTCAGTAGTACGTAAGTATTGTCAGTCGTTAAGGATGCACATTATGACCTACTAAGGCCCCGAACAGGGTCCTTGAGAAGCTTATAGTAGGTGAGCTAGTCAAAAACTTTCCCCATTTCTTATGGAACCCGAAGTTCGCAATCTTGTTAATAGCACCTCTCTTCTAGTCGGCGAGGCTTTGTATAAGATTTATTTACATGCCAGAATTTATACTGCAGTAAAATTTGGAAGGAGACCGAACCCGAACTGGAGAATTGCCCCTTGTCTGTTGTCCGCGACTGTTTATTCAATAGATCAGCTACCGCCACCCGAGGACGCATGGAACGGAGATGATAGGGGGCGTATTTGATACGGATACGTATTATTACAGACGGTCTATAAAAATACCATACGTCCGATTCCTTACCATTTAGAAGCATTTACATAATCCTCACTAACATTCATATGATTATATAATATATAAATTATAAATGGGTGTGATAAATATTATGAATGCGACACAGAATCCTCTATACAGGATTTTAGTAATAAAACTGGAAGAAAAAATCCACTTGGTTGATCTAAGTGGAGATTGCAGGTTAATAATAAAAGGGGTCTTAAGGGAACAAAATGGGTGCATGTGTACTCAATTAATCTGGTTGAAGGCAAGACCAGTGGAGAGCTCTTGTAGACACGGTATTGAACTTTCAGGTTCCCTGAATTTTTCAGGGTATTTCTAGACTGGCTCAGTAATTATTAGCTACTGAAGAGAGACTCTGCTCCGTGTGCCTAGTTATTTATTTAGTTAAGCGGATTTACACGTTTTCCAAACACAGAATCCTGTATCCTAACTGTGTGAAACAACATATCGGCCTAAGATTACTGTGGACAGAGCAGCCAACTTGAAACCTATGTATTCCAGCTTTTAATGGTCATATACATTTCCTGGCATTGAATGGAAAATTTAATGATTCACACATAGCGATTTTTTAAAATACACGTCATCAATTTAAGATGCAAAAATTATTATGCTTTATTCAAATAAATGATGTACTATGCAAGCTAAGCTGGAAGTTTGTTAGAGGTGAAAGGTACAGTTCACCCTATAACAGGCCATGAAGGCACAGAGGGGAGTAGATATAACCTTGGCGTTAGATGGGGGTGGGTGGTTTACACCACGCCTCGGTCGCTTTAACCCGGGGAACGACAGAGAACCCATTGTATAGAAGGCTGGGTGAGCCCCAGGACCGGTCTTGACGGGTGTGGAACATCTCGCCTCCACCAGGATTCGATCCCCGGATCATCCAGCCCGCTTGTTAGAAGCAATAGATACGGTTAAATATAACTGCGATGTAAAACCTAATGCTGTTATCATTAATTAATTTTGAAGTAAGTCCGTGTGTTTGTTCAAAATGTTAGGCACTCTACAGGGTGACATTCCATTTACCGGGTTTCAGCCTCGGGTCCCAGCTGCGTTCCTCCCCGAGGGGCCTCCGCTCGCTCTGCGGGCTGCCGACGCGGCTGGTGCCCGGGGAACCACGCGATGAAGACTCCCTCTTGCCATGTTGCCGCCACTCCATCTCCCGCTCCCAACGGAGTTCCTCCCGCCTCTCTCCGGCCACTTTTTCGAGCTCTTTCAGAGACGCAGGGGACACGTCGGAGTGACGTCTCAATTCTGGTGATCTCGGCGGGGCGAGTCCTGCTCCTAGGCCGCCACCGCCGCCGCCAGCACCTGTGGGTTGAACATAAGAGTTCCGATATGCTGCAGGGTGGGGTGTGACCCTCGACGGTATATAATGGGGGGTCTTCATATGTACCCCCTCCCCCCAGGTCGGAGCAAGATTGTGTTTCCACAAACAGCAGACAAGCCACGCAAATGTCGTTACTTTGACGGGTGTAATATACTTGCAAATGTTGAAGGAAGCCATCACCATAAGAACACCGCCTTAACGAAGCAGCTGAAGACTGATTTGAAAATACTTATCCAAATTCTTGTTTAAAACATCTGCCCCTCGGCCAAACAATAAATATGGTGTTACTAAATGTCAAAGTAATTACTTTCTCCTAGAGCAAACATCGAAGCTCTACTCAAACACGGATGTTGTTTGCGATTCTTACGTAGGGTAAGTTACATATTCTGAGTCTGCACTAATTCAGTAGATAAAGTCAACGTCTTGACATATTTTCATCAGGTGGAAAACCATGGAATAAATATAGTACTATCTTTACTGCAAGGTTAGATGAGATATATTTTCGTTTTAAATGATATTAAAGGCGGTAGGTAATGAAGTGTATTACAGACGTTCGTGAAAATAAAAGAACCAAACATTTTTTTTTTTTTTTGGAAAATGATTAGATACGTTTAACGTTTCGATCATAAATTTTGTTTCCCATAACTTGAGCAAAAATTATAAAAAATATTTAACACGCTGTACCGTTCATTAAAAAGTAACTTAATTCTCAGTTTGAATATGCATCTTGAATTTTCACGCATACGAAGTATACGTTCAACAGGGAATAAGGAGTGAATGGATGCCAACTTTCTCTTTGATATCAGGACGGACAGTATGAAAAATTATCAAAGGGTCCATAACTCGATTAACAGACGAGAAGGCTCTCTTTTCAGTCATTAACAACATGAAAGCACGAGAGAAGTGACGTCACAAAATGATGATTAAGAAGCGGCGATTTGCTCTTTGTCGAAATGTGCATGAAAGGAATTTGCTGAGACTAATATGTGTGCGTGCACTGATTGTGAACACATCAGTGGAGACGGTACGTGATATTTTCTAAACGATACAAGTGACTTTAGTGAGGAACAAGGTTATCACACATTGGATGATAAAACAAGAATGTCTATACATTATTTCGTCTACACACTTGGCGTTGTGCCTTTGTTTACAAGGGATTTCTCACCACCAGATTTTGTATCGTCTCCATTTTGCAGGGGGATGTTAGTGTCATATCCTCACAATGTTTGTTTTATCAAATTTTGATGCAGTTTTTTAAAGCAACGACAAACTTTACATTGAAGACCTTTCGCACACATGTAGTTGACTGATATCTGTGTCTGCTGACTCTCGTAGAGAGATTTACTTATCACAATATTTTTAAAATGTGTTTATAAAGCACAACCCTTAACACCCATAATCATTACTACTATTCTAACAAAAACAAGAATTTTTTATTTTCATTCATGATGGTTTTTATTACAATATTAAAACCCATAAATCAATCAACGTAAAAACAAAGTCAGCAAATAGAGACAGGTACCAACCATATATGAACCATTAGTCACAAATTTATATTCTGTAGTTGCTTAATGCAATTATTCTCAATTTGATACAATTAACATTACGAAGATTTGACTCGCTACTTGTCTTTAAATGGGCCATGATTTCCACCCGAAATTATAAAGTACCTGGAAATATGTTTATATTTCGAACATGATTTCAGGACTGTAACACAGCCATCAATATTAAAATTAGATATCAGATATAGATATCGAAAAGAAGAAAAATTATCGTCATAATATTTGGTGCACTACGGATGCTACAAATACCTACCGATGACATATATTTCGGGTTTCCTAAAAATATGGCTAAATTTTGCATTATGACCAATCTCTTTAATTCGTAGAAAACTAAAAATTAGTTAAAAATTGAGTACCGAGTAATATCTAACTTACTTTAAATTCTTGGGTTATCTGGGAAAAATTATCTGAGCTTTTACGTAAAGCTTTTCACTTTAAACAAATACCTTTGCTACAAGATCGTCCATTCTATCATGTACAAACCCGCTAGAAAGTTGTACAAAATGTCCTGTACTAAATTTAAAGGACTCTCTGTTACATAATGTGCCTGTGTGATAGGTTCTAAATTGTTATCATAGTATCTTCATTGATAGTATTGTTATGTCACATATCTGTACTTATATACATAATTATGAACTATAACTAAACATTTAAATCTAGTTCGTACGTGAATACTGACGATGAAAATAAATTACTTCGTACTGAATAAAGAAATGCTGTATTTTCTTAGCATGTTAAATCTTCGTCTGAAAGCGAAAGAGTAACAATAAAAATATCAAATTTACCTTATAGAAACTGAACCTGTTTTAACTGTGTGTAGTTTAGGAATTAATAAAAAGTATTTTAAAATAAAGCTTAAATATTTAATACAATTTTAATTTTAAAATGTGTTTTAATTAAGTATTTATATTAATGAGAGTGAATAACAGAACATTAGATAAACAATTTTAAATACATTATTTTACATATATTAATCCGTTTATAAAAAAGATTATTTTCAATTTAGATATTTAAGTTTAAATTTTCGGAAACAGGAAATAAGCGCTATATTGTATTCTATCCAGTTCTCACGTTATATGACACAGCATTTTAAATATTAACAATTATTTCGACTGGGTACTGTTTTTGCAATTAAATATATATCATAGTTGGAAATTTTACTAAATTGTTTTGTGGAATTAAAGGGGAGTTGTTATAGAAATATTATTATTTAATTGGAATTTATATTAAAATGAGTCTACTGTAAGTGACTTTTCAAGATTAATTAATTTTACTGGTGAAATAACATTTACAGGCACAATTGGTCTATAAATTACATGGAATGTTTTAGTTTGATTAATGATTATACATATTTTATAGTATTAACTTGCAAGAATTCTATTTGTGCTTACGTTTTATGTACTGTGTGATTATGGATGTCGTAACTGTGTTCATGATTAATTAAATATATATAAGCAAGCAACGATATTATATACATATATCGAAATAAAATACATATTATTTACAAAATTTGAAAGTATTATAAATCATGCACTATTCAGAATGAAAATTTTGTTCTGCATTTCATTTGAGTTGTCTTAATATTATACAGAATACGTTTTAATTTTCCATGTAAGTACGTCCTCCTGCATGTAAAAAACAGTTTTCTAAACAAAATAATTTTATTTTTACTTCAGAATTATTAATAATGCTTAAGCTACATAAAGGCATTAATCTAGCAGAATTTCTTTTCCATCATTTTTAACTACAAGCATTTATCCACAGCTCAACTGAATTAAGTTACTACGGTATTAGTGTAGAGTACAATTATAAAATTTACATACAAATATAGGCATAGACATTAAACTTTCATTAGACAATCATCTTCTTAGCTGTTTTAATTAAACATTTTTCTCTTAAACAAAATACTTTTATTGTAAGATTACATTAAGGAAAATACATTTCGTTTCATTTGGAAATAAAATGAAACTTATTTTAGTTTATATATCTTCACTGCAAATATGTTCTTAGTAACGAAGTACCTAATTCCAAATTTAAATACTTAGAAATTTGTTTTGAAAAATTGCTCTGTAAACATATTCTGAATATAGATTTCTTCTCGATTTGAAATAATGACCTTTTTGTGTCTGTTATAATAATTAATATGAACAATCTCAAATGAAATGCTTAGAAAACAAAAAACTATTACCACAACCACTCTCCCGGGTCATAGTTATTACTATACGTACACAGCACAATGCAAACAGCTGATCAACTCTCTATACACTTTCTGTCATTAAATCAGATGCATATGGTTTATCTCGTGCAAGTTTAATACATGCCACATTTTAGGAGGCCATGAATGTCGAATTAGTAAATGCAAAAATAAATAAAATTTAGTTTAAAATAATGGGTATTAGGAATTTTGACATTTAATTCAACAATACCTAAAACGAATTATATATATATACACCAAATTCACGATAGCCAAATATAAGCAAGCCTATGTACAAAATCATCCACAGACTACCTAACAACGTCGTCCTTTTTGTTAAATCCACTTACCAAGTAAAAGTTACGTCACTGAATTTTAATAACCTAACATGCCAATTTAATAAATACAGATTACGTAATTAAATATACAAAACGTCAAATATTAAAAAGTTAATTTACAAACATGTGATGATTTTTAAAGGTGATGATCAAAGGCAATGATGAAAGAAATGGAAGAAAATTCTAATTTCTATTAAGCGGAAGAACTTTAAGCAAAAATATTAGACGATAAAATACAAATTCTTAACACAGGACAGAAGAATAAGCCAAGAAACGGATATTATAGTGCACTAAAGTCAGATATTTCTGCATTATATACAAGTGAAACAAGTAGAGTCACAGAGAGCAAACATATTATAATCTCCTCATACGACAGAGTATTTAACACACAAAAGGCATTACCGTGATATATGCCATTGTTGCGTGGTATTGTGGTGGTTGCAATAAATGAACAGACCTGGTACTGCGCATACTGAAAGGAAGGAGGTTTGCATGTATGTACAGCTTACAGAGAAGCCTGAAGAATTAAAAAAAAAATTACAAGAAGGGGCACGCTCTGTATAAAAACAGCGAAATATAACAATGCTAAGTGAAGTGATAATGATGTAAACAAGAATTAGAAAGTATAGACATAAGTAGAAAAGGGAAATAAATAATGAACTGGATATAAATAGCACAGGTGAACTGGGAGAAAGGACATGTTTACACGAAATGTAAGGGCAGGTAGCATTCAGTGGGAATCAATCCTTCAATCCAACATTCCAAAACACAAGGGGTCGAACTTCCATTCAAACTAATCTACGGATTCAAAGTGCTTTCCATTTCAGAATAATAATAAATAAACGCATCCACGTCACTACTCCATACGTGGGGTTAAACAGAGCAAAAGTGGTTATTGCGGGGTCAGGGTTATATAAACAGACGGAAAAATTCCGTGAGCAACAAAATAACTGCTACAAAATGACGACGTCCAGCAGCAGCAGCAAGAACTGTGTGGCTTTTCTGCAGTTTTTTTCGGTTTGCTTTCAGCGGAAACACAACTTGCCTCCCGCCTGCAGTTTCTGCAGTTCCTTCAGTGACACTGCAGACACGTCTGAGTGGCGTCGCAACTCAGGGGATCGCGGGGGAGGCGCCAGCAAAGGATCTGTTGTTGACGACACTGGGAAACACGAGCTCCTTCTCTTGGCAATTTCGTCCTCCTCGTTACTCAATGCCGTGACCTTGATGTTCAACTCCTTCAGTGCTGATGGCGACACATCAGAGTGCCGGCGACGTTCGCAAGCTTTCGGCAACATGAGAGCCAGTCCTGCCCACTTCCCACCTGCCAACAGTTGTCACTTCCACGGTAACCAGTTGCAACTGCAAAATTAAATATCTCTCCATTGTCTTTATATTTCCTGGAAAATTTTAACATTTGAAAGAGGCGCGCATCACCGCTCTGAAGACAAGAGTTTTGTGTGGCCGTGTGTACGGAGACTAGACAGTGCTATTTCCAAAAATAAAAGTCGTGATTTATCAATACATGGAAAAGCATAAATGATGATCTTAAATGTAAACAGATGCCAACACTGTGCCAACGAATTGAAGATTCAATATAAATTGGTGTTATTGTTTAGTGAAGAAGCAAGGATTTCGTTTTATATTCCTAGAACACACAAGAGCATCAGAGGCGTGCAAAAATGAAGCCAATCTTTGTATCAGTCCAGAGGGCTGAGCGGTGTGTACAGTCTTTAATTGAGAACGATGTATAGAGATGTCTTGTGATAAGTTTACTTCGAAGAGTACATTCAGCGACAATTGGTTGTAAATGCAAATACCGTGAAGTGTAAAACCAAACAGGTGCTGCACTGAACTGCATGAGTACAAAAATACCTTTAAAGCAAGTGTACATGTGTAGAACAAAAGTAATAATAATGTAATAGATGCATAATTGTGTTACAGATTTGCGTAATTAAATGTGCCAATTTGCACGATGGAAAATGCAATATGCTTTGAATTACATGACACTGTAGGTATCAAGACTGAACCGTGCGATGGTAAGGATATATACGGGACAGTATAAAATCAAGAGGTAAATTTTGTAAGGTAAAAATACCTCAACACTAAAACAGAAACTAAAACGAAAATACTATAGACGGAAGTAGGAATATAGTTTTTTAAAAAAAATACTCTTCTAAGTTTACTATTATAAAAAATTGTAAAAAATGATAATAGTTACATACGTAATTTATAGAGAGCCAAATAAAAATGACTTGTAAAATATGAAGTTAAATACTTAGTCATTTTCTTTCTAAAGATCTATTTATTTATGTACGATTCAAATTAAACATTATAACGAATTAACTAAACACGTGTTTTTTAAAGTTCATCTTACGTATCATGAAGGTTATAACGACATAAATTTAGGAAAACTACGTGCAGTATTCCTTAAATCGATTTCAAATTGAATTAATATTGCGCCATTGATCAGGCGGTTAGTCGCCTGCCTCCACTTTGAAGACCTTGGTTTGATCCCCGGCCAGTATATGTGGGATTTGTGGTGAACACAGGGGCACTGGGAGAGATCTTTCTCCGAGCACTTCGCTTTTCCCCTGTCAGTATCTTTCCAAGAACGCACCATAACCATTCATCTGTCACCGACGTTACATAATCTCAACAATTGACAGCGTCTTTAAAAACACAAACACTTCACATTAAATTATTAATTGAAAAGTAAGACTTTAGGAAATACGTATGTTGTTTCAAACTTCTTAAAGCCAATATACGCAAATCAGGCAGTTAATTGTAAGACAGCCTCATTTGGGTACTTAACAAAATACATTTCAGAACAGGGATAGCGTAGTCAGTATAGTGACGATGATAATGGCTGGATATCCTGGGAGTCGTTGTTGGACTCCCGGCAGGGGCAAAACCTTTGTCTATTCTCCAAAGCCTTCATCCTGGCTGTGGGGCCCATTCAGCCTCCTATTCAAAGAATGCGACGGGAGGAGGCTATTGCGCCGTCTAAAGCGGCTGGCATGTAAACCACACCATTCACCCCACACAGTGCCGAGTTTAAGCAAGAGTGGATCTATACCTCCACTCACCCACACGTCTTCACGGCGAGCACAGCAAAAACCTTCACTGATGTTTCCAACAACGACGATTTTAAGTTACAGGTATAAAGGAACGTGTATATAAGACTTGGAGGTGAGGAAGGAACGTAACATCACTCACAGCCGTTAGAAAGAAAGACCTCAGTGTCACAAAACAAACAGTGCACAGACAAAGAGTGACATCAGGAATCAAAATGCAGAAGTGTTAATATGAAACAGGTTATCCTACCGTTGTGTGAGACAAGAGACTTACAGACAACCGTTGGCAATGCACTTCATTAAATTCTGCAATCATATGGAAACTGCAATGACAGAACCTGTTTAAAAGCCAATGAAATCAAATCTTGTCGCCATGTCAGATTAGTTACAAGGCAGTCTATCATTAATGTGCGATATGCACTGCACACACACCTCTCGATCGTAAACACTCTGACACACAGCGAAAGGCACAGTTACATTGTATGCTAAAGTAACATCATCCAAAATTTCAATATTATTATATGTTATGCACGTCACATACATACATGCATGCATAAATACGTACATACACACACATACATACGTACGTACATACACACACATACATACGTACGTACATACACATACATACATACATATATATATACACATACATACATACATAAATACGTACACCACACATACATACGTACGTACATACACACACATACATACGTACGTACATACACATGCATACATACACACATACATACATAAATACGTACATACACACACATACATACGTACGTATATACACATACATACATACATACATAAATACGTACATACACACACATACATACGTACGTACACATCATACATACATACATACATAAATACGTACATCACACATACATACGTACGTACATACACATCATACATACATACATACATAATACGTACACACCACATACATACGTACGTACATACACATGTATACATACATACATACATAAATACGTACACACACACACATACATACGTACACACACACACATACATACATACGTACGTACATACACACACATATACATACATACATATATACATACATAAATACGTACACATACACACACATACATACGTACACACACACACATACATACATACAGTACGTACATACACACACACATACATACGTACATACACACATATACATACATACATACATATATACATACACGTGTTCTGTCGGAATTATTAACGGTAGGAAGGACGTGTAAAGAATGCCACGTTCCTTTCTACTACGTACATAACAGATGCGTAACTTTATATGTACAAATTTGTGTCGCCGAAACCTTTTAAATTGTCACATAATACATGAGTAAGTGCTGCATTTTGAAACACGACGTTCTAGTGTGCAGAAATTAGACATCAATAGTATAATAACCATTACAAGAAATACAAAAACATACATAATAACCTTTGACACATCCCGTTGTGTTAATTATATAAACCACTAAGCACGTCCGTCGAACACAACTTATATTTTGTAGAAATAACAGCTACAGGTTTCTGCTCGGTTACACAGCCGAAACATGTAGCTCTTGGTTCTACAAAAAGTAACTTGTGTTCGACGGAAGTACTTATTAGTTAATACTCCAATAATACTAATAACATTCTATAATATGTGTGCAAATGAGAGCAACGACAACAAGAACAAGAACAACAACAAATGACCCCTGTGGATAATACTTCAGACTCCACGCTGAATGCTGCTAGTTTTAATTCCATCTCAGATGTTTGCATATCAAGTCAAGGTGGTCTGCTGTCATAACTTACATATTGATTGCCAGGAAAAATAATGAAGTAATAACTATAATGTAAGATTTGGGGTTACAACGAATGTCTATGTTCAGATTACTGTTCTGGTGTGTAACTCCGTGTAGTATTACTGGTTGGTACTGACGTTTCGTAGGAACA